>CAEFZY010011851.1:0-39178 GCA_903066815.1 Brachyrhaphis roseni
TTTGTTCTGAATCAGCCACAAATCTCTTCACAGTACGATAACGCTTCAGTTTTCGTTAAATATCTAATGTTTTCATACCTTGTCATATGGCACTACACTATCTGATGATTTTCGTCAGCAGAGCAATCCTTTCTCTTTCCCATATTGCTTGAAACCTGTGGCCTGATTAATAATTTGGAACATCCTTCTTAAGTAGATTTCCTTTAACTGATAAACTACCAGACAAACTAATCAACCCAGCTCTCTGAAATTAATTACAGTGATTCAAAGAGCCCTGACACACAATACCATTTATAAATTTAATAGCACAACAAAAAATGTAATCTTTATGACACTTAAATCCAATTTGTATAATAATTTGGAACACGGTGTAGATTAATATAAATGTGCCAACTGTCTAGCATACATACTGTACATAATAGAATTTATTTGGTAAAATTTTAATATTTTAATCAAAATCTACCTAATTTACCACTTTGTTAAAATAACTGAAGTAATTATTCTGCACGAAGTACCAAAACATGTAGAAATAACCTTTTTAAAGGTTAATCAGCATAGCAAAAAGACATTTTGAACTTTCTGTCATTTTGTCAAATGCAACAAAAGAGAGAAAGATATTTTTTAAATTGTCGATTGAATTTCAAGACTTGAAAAATTCCCACATGACAATACAAAACCATAAATATAAAGTTTGGTCTATGCTGTGTGGCTGGTGTACAGCCACACAGCATAGACCACATACCATATACAAACATATTACCCTCACAAGCATTCAGATGGCTGCCAGAAAATCTCTCAACATTCGAGAACAGAGGAAACATGGCCGACGAGAAAGAAGCAATGGCGATAGCTTGTGGACCATTTTCAACAGAAAAACAAAACAAAACATAGACTTTTCTGATGTCCGCAAGACTTTCTAGTGTGTGATGACAATTGTTTTGGTATTCTGTATTTTGGATTCCACTCCATATTTTGGTCACATTCAACAGGTTTCACCCTTGTTTATCTATTGAACACAAAAAGTGAGTCAATATTGGTTCAAGACCATCAAACATGTTGAATATTTTAAATTTGAGATTGGAGCGGTTCCCACATCCCTCCGAGCGGTCTAGATCACTCTGAACACACCACACACATCAGGAATATCACAGAAGATTACATACAGAGTCATCACCATAAGCAGGGCGTCCTTAAGATTGTTGAAATGGAAAGATTGTGCTAAAATTACTTTGCTGTACAAACCAGAACTTAGTTTGGTAAATTTGCTTAGGAGTCCTTAGTTTGCTTGCATTATTGTCTGTAAGCACCATCTGCTAATGGCTGAATATTTTCTGGAAAGCAGGTAAGCAGTAAAGCACACTAACAACTAGTCCTGCATGCTGAGTTCACCTGTTAGACTTTGCTTGTTATTAAAAATCCAATTTAAAATTCTCAACAAATCATTGATTTAATCAAACAAATCCCTCATCGGGAGCTCAAAGAACAGAAAGGGACTCATTTCCAGTGGACTGGCCTCAATTTACACTGTTAACAATAACAACACAGAACTCAATACTAAGCCCTTTGAATGATGTGAAGTATAGAAAGTTTATAATAAAAACAGAAACTGAGGTTTAATAGGAATAAGATGAGATTTGGTTCAAAAAGCATTTATTTTAAATATATTTGGCACCATGTAGTGAACAAATCCCTCACAAATGTTTTTTTTCTAAAATGTTATTCCTATTTTTCTTTTATTATAGCCACGACAATTAAATCTTCAACATTTTAATGCTAGATAAAGAGCGCCTAAGCTTAGCTAATTGCCTATTTTGTCTATCATGTTCAAAGTTGATCAGAATCCCAGCAACAGCAGCCGGTTAGCTCCAGCAGACAGCACCTCTACCGCCGCAGACCCATCCTCTGGGGGCTCTCTGTCTGCGTCAGGAATGTCAATCACAGCAGAGAAACATGAAAACGGATGGACTGGTTCACTCTGACTCAGCGGACACATCCCTGAGGATCTTGTATGGGCAACCACCTCCCACCCTTGCCTTCCCTCTTCCCCCACACACACAACAGCATAACCTCGTACACCAAAAGATATGAAATGCAGCCAGTAAGAGAAGAAAGCAAACACATTTGTACTTTATTTACCAGCAGCTGCCGTATGTCAACCTATAAGATTTTTTTGTCACCAATTCTTGGTTTGGTTTGCTTTGTTTTTATTGTTACGATTATTACAAAACTCTAAAGTTGTCAATCTCCAGTACTTTAAGCTGAAACTCATCAAAAATGAATGAAACTCACACTTAGGAATAGGCCTGTCGCAATGAGCTGTAAATCAATTAATCGCATTATAAACTAAAATGAGCTCAATCATTTCCATTTGCATGATTTATCGTTTTTCTCTCTTTCTACCAAAAACAGGATGACAAAAGTCTTCATTCTGGAGCACTGGTCTCAAATAGACCTTTCTTTGAGGGACAGTTTGGTTTACAGAGACTTCATGATTCATTTTATTTGTTGTTTCTGTTGTTTTGTTGATTTATTTTGGGTATATAAAATGTCTTGCAGTTCCAGTGTTAAACGTTCAATAGAATTTAAAGCTCTATTGATCCTTGAGAATGGTATAATTACCATTATATTACTTGAAATGGTCTCAAAGCAACAATATTATTTATTGCAATTTATTGTCCAGCAGAATTTATCGTGACATGCCGATGATAATAACATTTAATTCATTAATTTGTTATTTCAGGTATCTTGTCAACTGAACGCGTTTAAAATAGTAAATTTTATCAGTGATGACTCAAGCATAAGCTAAGTATTGGTATCAAGACATACTAAGGTATTTAAAAGGTTACAATTTCAAAACAGCTATGATTTATCTTTAAATACCTTACCTAAGGTTTACAGTACATATGTTAAGTACATATTTATCAAGAAAATATGCAATGCTTTACGTTTATGATTGCAAATACACACCCAAAATAGTGTCTTTTAGCCAGACATATCAGTGCTAATGTTAGCGGGTAATGTCAAAAACTATAGGTGGGAGAAGCTCCTGCTGCTCCCCTGTAACAAACCAGAGTGTTGCCACATGCTTGCTGAGGAGGAGCGACTCCTCCGAACTCAATGACTCGTTGCAATCAGCTGGGCAGTCAAACATAGAAAACCTTTTACCAACTGGCATTATAAACTGAATTTGACTGCAGTGTATTACAACGAGGATTAAATTGGGATATGTGCAATTCAGTTGGAGTCTGTATATATTATTGGGTTGCTATGATTGATCTGATCATACATTTCTATATATGAAAAAAAACCTTTATCTTATAAAGTGTGAATCAGTGCTATAAATGAACAGAAATGGTGAATTTAAGCTGGAAAACAACAAGATAAATAACACGAGTTCATTATTTTGTAACCTTTTCAGCTCAACTTCATGCCACTTAACTTTACATAGGCGGTATTTGTGTCCCGTCTCTCATTTGTCTCAGGGTGTGATCTGATTACAAGCGGGCAGCACTAAATACAGACATGAAAACACTCTAGATGGATTTAGTACGCCTTGGAATCTAATCACTGGATAATAAAATGAACAGTGGTTTACCAGAGGGCTTTTTTTTTTGTTTCACTCATTGTAAGGAGTTTATTACAGTGACCCTGTTGTAAAATGCCGAGTGTCAAACATTCTAACAATATGAAGTTTCACGTGGTTTACACATAATTTTAAAATCTGAGTCCCCAAAATTTTTAATACAAGTCAAATACAGAAGAAAGCAAAGTCCTACAGAGCAGCCCCTCTTTCACCTCTTGCTGTGCACTGCCAGTCAGCTGGATAAAACAAAGCCACAGAACTACGGCTGGAACATACAGGAAAGACGAAGTCGAACGTTTAGAAATATGACCGGTCACAAAAAAGTCATGGCTGCATCTATGACTCACATTCATGAAATGCTGCTTTAAAAGTTGGCAAGCTACAAGAGGCATGCATGTTCTGCAGCTGACTGCAGGCTCTGCCCAAGCAGACAGTCTCACTAATTAGCCGGCTTGTGTTACTTTATTAAAAAAAAAAAAGGTATAATATTTCACACAATAAGCATGTGCACTTACAATCTACCACCAACCTGAGGAGATTTAAATTTATACATTTCTGACAGTGGAAATACAAGCATATTAGTGATAACTAGAATAAGGAATACAGTTTTAGCTGAACAATTTATCACAATATCAATGTGTACAATGTCGAATTGCAAAAGACTGCTTGGATACAATATTCTGGTATATCTGGCCACTAAGATGAACTTTTACTTACCATGTAGCTACAACTAACATATATCTTACAAGAGGAAGAATGAGGGAGGAATTGTGACGATGGAATAGATACAAACTCAGAGAAAATGTGGGTTGGTTGCAATTGTCTTCACAACTTTAATAAAAGTATGAGAATGTTATTTATAAATTGTGTAGTCTTATTTTTGCAGTATCAGGAACAATTGTTTTTTCTGTTTTGACTGAAAGCAGCAAAATCATGTTACATTGTTTTTGTTTTAAGTTTTTATGCAAAACCAACAAAAATTGGATATTTTTACTGCAGCTTGTCATCAGGGAGAATCTAAGTCAACCAAATGAAAGTAAGTCATGAAAATCTGATATCTGAGATCATATTTGTAAGAAGTCTACACTTTATGTTACAGCTAAAACAATTACAGTGCCAACCAGCACTGCTTTGAAACTCCATAAGAGATTATAGTTTTGAAATATGACTATTTTATAACAAGAAGAACAATTTGTTAATTAAATCTGTCTGGGAAACACAAGTATGAGATCTGGCTATTGTTCAGCATCATTTTAACGCCAAGCTGTATTTCTATTTGTCCTGGGGGAATTCTTCATAATTATGCCAGTATAACGGCTTATGTGGATGAATTAAAATCGCTAATGAATTGTGAATGAACCTCTTAGTCAAAGACTCAGGTACATGGAGAACTGATATGTTCTCTTAATGGAAACACTTTAAAGTTTCAGAGACCTACACAGCAAAACAATAATAATGCAGCGGAGTGGAAATAAACATTTGAAGCAATAGACAACGAGTCGCGATGGGGTCTAATCTGCTGTGCGGCTCGGGAGGGGACCGACAACCCCCCCCACTGCTGACTACACAAGCAAAAAAAAAAGGAGGACTGACTCCCTGACACGGCCCTCCACGTTAGATGCAAAACAAACCCGCCAAGTTTTAATTAGAAAACCCATGAAGCAAACAAATGCATGGAAACTTGAGAAGCCAATACACAGAGGCAAAAATAAATCTTTGCTGCTACACATCGATATCCATTTCCCAGAGTCCTTCACCCCGCTGTGGTTTTGGTTAACACTCTTCTGGATTAGACAGTAGATAAATAAACAGTGAGCGCGGCGTTCTCAGGGAGAGCATCTTGGCTGTGTTTTGTCCACCAGCAACACGCCCTGATAACACACAGAGACCAAAGACAGACCAGGACAGTCCAAAACACTGAGGAAATTCACCTTCAAAATCCACTCCACAGCTCAAAGATCTCCTAATCAGAATGCAGGCACCTTCTTAGATAAATGTCAAAGAGATAATGACCAGCGTTAGGAAGAGCGCGTGTCTGGCTTGTTCCTGCTGCAGCACAGCAGCCGTAAGCTGTCAGTTTATGGCACCAGTTGGACTTTGAAAGCAAGGTTTGTTTCCATGGCAGTTGTGGTGAACGCATTAAAATAGAAAATCATGTGTTTTATTCTTGATTATTTCACTTTTTTAATATTCATTAAAAAAAAACACCCAAAGAATCTCTTGACTGCCTTCAAACTCAGCTGTATGACACTTAAGCTTTTATTCCTCTACAACATGGTTGTGTCTCATCTTGTGCTTGCTGCGTAGCAACGAAAGCAATGAGGATAACATTTACGCTTTGCCTCGAATGCACACATTCCTGAGAACATGAGGAAGACGTGCAAACAAAAAAACCTGCACGATAAAGTGGAAAACAAAAGAGAGGGGGAAAAAAAAAAACCGAAGTCAAGCTGGGTTACCTCAGAAGCCCCCCTGCCCTTTCAGCAGGGCCTCATATGGAGAACCAGGCCTCAAGTCCCCTGGGCACTGATGTCTGCTCTCCACTCGGCTCCTCCCAGTCAGCCGCGGAGGCTGTCGCGCAGGAACCTGGCCCGCTCAGGACAACCTACAGCCACAAGTCATTCACACCTGGAACAGAAAGGAGAGAACTTTGCTCATTGGGTGAAGCGCAAACAAGGAAACGGCAAGGAAAAGCACTCCGTCACTCATGTTGACAAGACCAGCTAGTAGTAAACACATAACCAGAGCACAGCTGGGTTCTTTGGGGACTACAGTAACCCAGGCACTCATTTATACTTCACTTATCGACCAGTGTGTACATTAGAAATCGCAGAAACACTGGTGTTACTCCAAGAGGAGAGAGAAACTGTGATTTCTAAGACATCAAGGAATGCATTGTAAAGGGAAATACAGCACACTAAGGTTGTGACAAGATCTCGTGATATTAAAACATCGCAACATTTTTCTTTGAGGTGTATGGCGCTAGGCAGATGTGTTTAGCATGGCTTTGTCTGATGAAGTTATGGCAGAAGATGCTCCAACTGCTCTTAAGTCATTTGCTTGGCAGTATTTTGAGTTTCCAGTTGGAACTATTAATGGCGACAAAGAGGCAGACAAGACACAATCAAAATGTAAGATTGTGTCTTACATATCAATTGTAAGACACAATCGATATGCCTCATTCAGCGTCTGAATGAGGCAGAAAGCATCGCTATAACAACCAATGGCTAGATGTCTGGCGGTACGTTGATCTATATCACAATCATCGCGCATGCTACCATTAGCAATTGGGAAATTAGAAATGTTGTACAGCAGACCATGCACAGTTGAAGCACTGCCATAAGGTTTGACGAGATATAAAGTAACCCGAAAAAGTCAGAAATCAGTATCAGTTTGTGGAGTTTGTGGCAAAAATCACTAAAAATACACAAAAGACATTTTTGCAGTGCAGTTTCTTGAAAGTAATATAAAGATCACACACACCCATACTCCACAAATTAGCTGGTGACCAGGACTGGATGATTTTCAACTTAACCGACCATGGACACCAGAACTGAATATAGAAAATCGCAGCTTCAATCACAAAGGACTGCTAGGATGCAATATTTGGTAGTTTATAATATTTTCAGTGCTATATATTGAAACTCTGCATACTAATATTATTAACAACAGTTGGGTGGACTTTTACCATCTTGTATGTCCAGACATAGATTTTGGAGAGGAAGAGGGTAAGGCTCAAGGAGAGTAGGGGGAGCATCATTATGATGGACTAATGGTCACTTGTACCTTAATCATAATGTTTTTAATGAGTAAATGTGTTAAACATAGAGTTGGAGGACATGTATATTATGTTCTTAAAAGGCATGTCCATTTCTTCAGGCTGCTATAAGAGACCGCTGGCTTTGGTAGGTGTTAGTCATTTAGCCCTGTCACCATTTTAGATATTTGTGGTTTTTGTCTTCTCTTACCCAAAAAAAAAGAAGTAAGGGAAGACAAAAACTGCAAAAGGAACCATCTGCCACAGGACATCACACCGCACCTTCCTTAGGGACGTTTTGTCAGATTGGTGAGGGGGCGAATTAGCTCAAAGGTGATTTCAGTAGATCTCGAGAAGACTCAATGGAGTACAGAGACATTGTTGTGTTATCCTCGTGAGCTTCCAGACGCAGTTACTGAAGATGCTGGATTTAGAAACGTTGGCAAGATAGTTTTAAATGTCAACTGTAAATCATTTTTGTTTTTGTTTTGAATTAGCAAAACATGGTATTAAAGGGAAACTACTAGATGTCACATTGTCTCTGCTTCAATTTAAGCAGGCCAAAAGCTTTACAGTAACAAAAGACTGGAAATCAAACAACTCTGATTGGTGCATCTCTAAACCTACTTCTTTACCTGCTTTGACAACTAAGGATTTAAAGAAATTTATCATAACCTATTACTCATAGCATAACAAAGGACATGCATGTGACTTAAATTAATAATATTAACCAGCAAGAGGTTGCTCAGAGTTGTTTCGCATTGATCTAATTTGTCATTTTTTGTACGTTAACTGGTTCAAATGGAGATCAGAACCAAAATTAATGAAATGGGGCAAATATAGTGTTTTCAAAAAATATTATACAATCAAATGACATTATGTGAAATTTGAGCATTTTGTGACCTTATCACATAAAAAGACTTAAAAAACTGACCCAATGCCATCAGACAGCACCATTGCCCAGCAATTGAAGAGACCAGGATCCTGTAACAGAAGCTTTGCAGTTCAGACTCAGCAAAAACAGAACCTGCTTCAAAACTGGATTTGGACTAGACTCTGAACCCTTCACAGCCTGCACTCTGAATGAGAGCAACAGGTCAGCAAGTCAAAAGCCCACTCTCAGAAATAGTTTTATGTACAGATGCACCAACCAGGCTTTTTAGAGTTGACACAGATTTCCCGTTTTCTTTGAGATCTGTGGAGCCGATTCACACTTCGGTCATTTTTCCGTCCCATAAAAAAGTGAAAATATGATGCATTTAAGTACAAGTTCATCCCAACCAAACCTTTAACTGTTATTTATTCAGACAACAAAAATGCCTCAAAATATCTTCTGTGGTTGATGTGTTTACAAACCGGAGAAGCTAGGAATTGTTAGTTTTGATACAATTAATAAATAAGGGGTGAAGGATGATTTTTGCAATATTTGACTTGCCTATAACTGATCAGAACCCATCAGGGAAAGCTGGCTGATTATTAGTGGAAAGTATGTTATCATCATGCTTCAGCTGCTTGATTGGTGGTTACACAAATGGCTCCACCATCCTCTCAAAAAGAGTTTACTGTAAATTCTACTGCAGGGTTCCATTTTGAGTATTTCAGATGATAAAGTAAACACACCCAAAATAGCATGTGTTGCTTAATTTTCTAGTGTAAATAAAAAGTCGTTTTGTTTCAGATAAGAATATTCTCTGTTGCTGTTTTTTTTTAAGATGATGCGCTCTACAGTAACAAATGTTATATTTTGGTGAAAAAAATTGACCTAAATGCTCATCGAAGCTCATTGGTGAAGATTTCATGTCAATATCCAACAACATAATTTGAAATTAAGTATTTTCTTGTGATGTAAATCATTTGAGAAGTTTCAACATAAATGGAGGGACATAAATGAACATAAATTGCCGTTTCAGATCAATTCTAAATTTCTGCTGTTCATATGGGTAGTGTTTTTAATAACTTAGAAAATCAAAAGCATCTGTCCAACATTAAACTCAGTATTATTTAGCTAAAACAAAGTCAATCAAGGTATGTCCTTATATTTAGATGTAAATGGTGGGTTGCAGGTTCGAACCCCTGTTCTGTCCGTCTCAGCGTTGTGTCCTTGGGCAAGACATTTCACCCGCCTGGCCTGCTAGTGGTGGTCAGAGTGCCGCTATATGACAGGCTGCCCAAGGGCAGCTGTGGCTCATTTACGACCGTCAGTGTGTAAATGACTGAAAGTAATGTAAAGTGCTTTGGAGTCCTCTGGACTTGAGACTAAGTAAGTGAACTGAAACCACTGGAGGATCTTGTAGATTCTTCTCTCACTCATGGGTCAAATAAACAATGTAATGACAAATCACATACTTTGTCATATGTAAAGGTAGTATTAGATAAATATGGGAACTCCAAAAATTATTTGTCACCAATGTTTTTCTTTTTTTCTTAAATTCAAAAGGGAATGAAAATACTTGATGTTGGTCAGTGGGTTAAAAGTACTGAAAATAGTGGGAGAACTAAGCTTTATTTAACGAATGGTTAAAAAAACAAAACAAAACTGTTTTACCTGCTCAATTGCATCTCAATTTTCATGGTGGTACAGACAAATTTTCTCATCTTTTCAATCCTGTTTGCAGAAAATTGTCTCAATATATAGATGAGGGAATCTAGACTTTCTGAAATATTTTTGAAATTAAGCACTTTTTGTGGTATCATGAAATTTTTGTGAACGAAAATGTCAGTTTTTAAAGCACTTTTACCCCCCTTAAGTTCATGGTCTGATGTGAAAGTTGTCCTGCTCTTTCCAATACAACTGATTGCTTTGTCCTATAAATCTAGAAAAGATAGCTTGCAACAATATTTTTTGATTTAACAGCAAATGGTAGCATCTGTCTCTAACTTTTATCCGTTTTTTTTTTCTTCATATTTAGCTCAAGAAAGTGGGTAAAGTAAATGTTGGTTTGTGCATTTATGGGCCAGAAATAATGGGAGTTGCTAGTTTTGATGGATTTAATAAGTTGGGGTAAGGAGTGGAATCAGTAATTAGCCTACAAATTTAGGAAAAAATTGGTCGATGCCAACCTCTGATCGGTTCATAGTTTTATGAAGCTACTAAGTAAATCTCATCAAAGCCATTTTGGGAGAAAATCAAGGATAGCAAGTAAGTGAACTAACAAACCAACAAAGGACCTGTAGATTCTCCTCCCACTCATGGATCAAGTTAAATAAGACACTCTTTGTCAAAGCCAGCCAAGATAACACAGGACAATGCCACGAGTTGCTCACAAACGAGTCCTACTCGAGGAAGTCCTTAAAAAAATATGCATCTCCCAAACTCTGCAACTAAACCTCCTCCTCACGCAACAACTGCAGGGACTCAGGCTTCTTCCCCCCTCTCCTGAAATCTCAGCGCCTCACTGGACAACTCTTGGCGGACAAAGTAATTCCATGGCGCTTGAAACTCCAGGAACTTTTTTTTTTTTTTTCCTTTTTCCTAAAAGAAGTTGTTCCTGTTTCGCCAGAGAACTGGTGGAGGTGGCGGCGGTGGTGCGGGGGGGAAGGGAGGACTTCAGCGCTCACATTCATGGAGCCTCGGCCAGCGCAAACAAAGTCTTCCCCCGAAGAGGGAGGCAGTGGACGGCTGATGAACAAACGACAACAAGCACACCAAAAAAAAAAAAAAAACACGTCCTAAATGAGACTCATCCTGGGGGGCTTTTTGTCGGATAATAAAAGGACAACTCAAAGCCCGCCTTGGGTAAACCTTCATTTTTTTCCCCCCAAGTTGTGTTCAGCTCCGCTAACAATGTAACAATTAAATCGCTCGGTAGATGATTGGGGCTGGCCGACACAATCACAAGCCGAGGCCTGTAATCTCGTTACGCGTTTATAAATCATATGAAACACATTTCAGACACATGAAATACAATACCGACGGCGTGGAGCTCCTGAAGAATGCAGAACATGCATGCTGCATTGTGTCCCTTTTTTTCCATTTTCACGAAGCACGGGCGGTCCTCCGGTGCGATAATGGGGGTAAGAACCAATATTTCTCCGCGGGTTTCACACCACGCCGAAAACATCGTGAATAATCCGCTTCTGTTGCGCCGCAAAAACCGTCATTTGCGAGCCGAAAAAAAAAGAGAAAGAGTAAGGGAGGGGAGGGGGGGTTAGCTCGCCGTGTGAGCGAGGCCAAGACGCGATGTGTGGGTTTAAGCTAGCCAGCCAGTCAGCAGCCCCAGCCAGCCAGCCAGCCAGCCTTCGGGGACAGAGGCAGAGAAGAACGGATACCGGAGTGTGATGTCCCCGGGAGGAGGACCCGCGTGTGCCCGTTGCCAGGAGGCGAGCCGCGGCGGCGACACTCTCCAGCTGCACGGAGAACAAAACAAGGGAAGCACTCACCTGGGATGTTAGCTCAGGCTCCGGTTTCCTCCACTTTACGCCGCAAACATGATCAAATCACAACATTATCACGGTAACATTATAAAATAGAAATATGTCTTCCCCCCTTTTTCGCTTTCCAGTGGTCCTACTCCATTACATCCCAGTCAAGATTTCCTCTCGCCTCCCCCTCCGTTCCTGCGAGATGGTTCAGTCCAAATTCTAAGTAGCAATTCTAGGTCAGGTCTGTGTGCCAGTGAGAATGTTACTGTCGGACAGCAGCAAATGTCCACTTCCATGTGACACAGTCAACACTGTAAATACATACAGTCACTTGCAACATGCGTGTGTTTTTGTCTGGCGTCATATTTACAATAAGTTACCTCAACCCACTCCATATGGAGGAATGTAGAGAAAGTTAGGGATGTAACTTGTGGAAGTTTTCAAACTGTCTTGTACTAGTCTGTGAAATATTTTGTAGCGATATTTACATGCGTGTCTTAATAAATTGTAATATAATTTAAAAGGTGTCTATCATATATTGCGGGAATTCAATCCAAAAAGTGAAGCTCACATTCATTACATATATTTCAGACTTTTATTTGAGGAATTGTTATGATTGTGGCAAACAGACAGTGAAAATTACAAAAATTAAATTGATCCAAAAATAAGAATATTACTAAAAGGGCAATATGAAGCTTCAACCTCCAAATAAAGACCTGGCTCCTCCCACGCTGTTGTTTGCGAGCACATTAATAGAACGTTGTGTGGAAGGAAAACCTGTGTTGAAAAAGGTGCGCAAGCAACAGGAAAACATTCCTCTCATTTAGCCTTGAGAGGAAAAAAAAGTCGTTGTTTAGCTGTTAAGTCTTTTATTTTATCATTACTGCCCTTTTAATGCTGCCAATTTTTTTCTTCTGTACAGAACAATGTGTTGCTCTTGTTGTTTATTTAAATTTCTCTACATATAAAAGGTTGATTATAATTTGGTTTTGAAGTACAGCCTGTTCAAGAGCTGAGGAAATACGCACAGATAAAGTCATGTTTTCAAAAGCCGCCATATAGAGACATTGCGGGACATTTCTTTATTTTATGAATATTTGAGCATAAGCATTAATATAAACATGCAATAATTAGCACTTCTTCTCAATGATGTACTCCATGCATAACAATTATACAGGAAAACACACAAAATACTCAACAGGAAATCAAACAGATGATTTATAGACCATACAATGGCTGGACATATCAGTATGCCCAGCCATTGTCTGGTTAAACATTGTATCAGTAATCAAATATAATGTTTAACCTGTAGTTCTGATGGGCTTTTACCTATCAAACGAGATACTGATCATGGAAAGACTTCTTTTCTTTCAGCTGGACTTTGCTCTTGCTCATACTGCCAGAAGCAAAAATACTTGCTGTGAAGGTCACTACTTGATTGGTCAGCACCTAGACCTCTCAGACAAATGATGTACTATTGTCAAGAGGAAGATGAGAGACACTAGACCCAACATTGCGGGCAATCTGGAGGTCGCTATTAAAACAACTGGGCTTCTACAACATCAGCAGAATCACAAAATTATCACATCCATGCCATGCTGCATTGATGCAGAAATTTACGCATATAATTCTGAAATTCTTTTATAACAAACACAATCTTTTTCCATTTCCAATAATGTCTCATGGAAAAATTTTGAACAAATAAAAAGACATCCTTGCTCATTGACCCTGTATGAAGGATGCAGAGCCAGCATTTCATTTTTACACAGAAGTTAAGTCTGAAGTTAAAACTTCAAGTAGAAAAGTCTGAATTTTCTGACAAATTTGTTGTTCCTTTAAATTAACAAAGCAGTTTGTCATAGACATTGTCAAATTTTAACACAAATAAAGTGATTTTTCAGAGACTCATTAGCCTGAAGACTTGAGAAACAATTGAAGGATGATGCCAGGTGCTGTGTGAAATTTCTAAACAGGTCACTATGAGATGCTCCTTATGGGCTTTAGATCATTCTTGGCCTGACTGTTCCAGTTATTTTCCTTTATCATCTTTTAATCACCCACTCTACAATGTCCAGGTGATACTCAGGTAAAGGTCTGCACAAAAGAAAGAAGTGAAGACAGAGTCCAAGGAAATACCTTTAAAACATTTGAAGAACAATTACTGCAACGGAAAATGCTATCCTTGGAAGCAGCGCATAAAAATAAGGCAGGTTTTAGAACGTTTTCAGAATCTTTTTACTAATGTTTAGCCTATATGAACAAAATTCACAAAGGTTTACAAATTTGAGTTTGTGGCATACATAGCCTTTCTATATTTCATCTTTTTTTCTTCTTCTTCAAATCCAGATAGTCTTTCATTAACGAAGCTACTAGCTATCAGCAGAGCTTCCGAAGGCTTCTGGGCAATGCTGTACCAAAGAGGGCGATATGATGTATTTTAATTTAATTTGAATTTGAAGGAAAGGTTCAGGATATTAAATGTGCATTTCTCACCTCTGTTGCAAATGTTTTAGGGGAAAAGACATCCATACTTATTCTCACATGGGACAAATGGCCATCACAGTTCTCGAAGAAAGAAACTTTAACTGAATTTTAGTTTCAACATTAATTTAAAATGTTTGTCAGGAGTGATTGCTAAATCTCATGTCAACCATAAAGTGTGAGAACGTATTAAAATAAGAACACAAAGTCTTATTCGCCAATTAATATTCTGAAGTGAAATTAAGTGTACAAAATAGGACATCTCTAATTTAGTGAAAGCTTAAAAAGGCTAAAATTAGACTGTGTGTGACTGTGTTGCTCTTAATCCGTTGCCATAACCTGGGGTTATTTAGTGCAGTGGAGTTTTATTAGTGCTCATGATGAGCCAAGTAGCTAATGACATGACACTTGATAAATAAAATCATGTTTAGCTACAGGGCAAACACACACACATATACTCCTCACAGAGTGACATTCAGAGGCCTCGGAGGAAGAGTGAAACATTGAGGACATGCGATGCGAGAGTGGTCCTTCTCAATATTTAATCAAGATACATTTCAAATCTAACCCAAATGTATAATCAAGACAACTGGGGATTGGATGAATTGGTGTTTAAGTGTGCACACTATTAAGTGGCCTGATTGTGTGTCTGCATGCGTGTGTGTGCTTGTGTGTGCGTCCTGCCTCTTTTCTCCTTATGAGAACTGATTAAGACTCTCAAACCAGACATGTTTTCTTAGTGAAAGTGAAAGCTTTCTTCTTCAAGAGGCCTTTTTAGTGAAGGCTCTGTTCTGTGCATGGGGGTTTAAATGCACTGCATAAATGTTAGGATACAATTAGGAGGTAATTTAGCTTTATTCTTGTTTAATTGTCAGTAATTAGGTTATGTTCTCTCTCAGTTACTAGGTTAATACAATTCAAGAACACAGTTTAAAATGTTCTCTCTCGCTCTGTCTCTACGAAAGCCCTAGCTTGTTGTTGCTCTTGAGATGCAAATATGGAGGATGTTAAGTTCAATTCTGAGTGAGTTATGAAAAGCAGTAGATTGCAGTAGTTAAGAGCAGTAGGTTTTTCTTGCAGTCATCTTAGTTTGGTGGAAAGAGGAGCTAATTCTGACTGGAGAGGTATAGTGGAAGTGTCTCTACCAGCAAAATGTCTCAAACTCACTCAGAGGTGATGAAAATCTGTATACATCAGTTTTCCAAGTTATGCCACGTAATCTCGTTTGGAGGCTTTGACTGGGCCACATGCACATGGACTATTCTAAACCAGTTCAATGTAGCAGGATTTTTTTAGACCTGTTGTATGTCGTCACCTCTGGTTGAAATTGACTTTTAGTTTTCTGTCAGTAATGGCTTTCTTTTTTTATGTCCACAGATTCCCCATCCTGAGTTGTGGATCTCTATAGCTCCTCCAGAGTTACTGTTGGCCTCTTCTCTACTTTTCTGATTAAAGCTCTCTGACTGCGAGTCTGTTGAATAAAGCTTATCTTACCTTACCCCGCTTGCCAATTTAGTTTAATGATCATGTCTTGGTAGATTTGCAGATGTGCCATACTCCTATTATTTTTATATCTTAGATTAAACAATGCTGTATGAAATGATCAAAGCTTGGAGTATTGTGTTATTGCCTAAACATGTTCCACTAACTTCATCCCTGACCTGCCTGCTTTGTTCTTTGGTCTTTATTATGCAGTTTGTTCTCTAAGGTTCTCTAACAAACCTCTGAGGCTTTAATAGATCATGGTGTTTTAGGATTCATAAAAATAATCTGCACATGGGAATGCTCTGTGAAATACAGAATATGTCAAGAATATCCAGGTTAGAGTGACCATGTGCTTTAAAATGAACTTTGGTCCACAGTCTGCTACCTATAATGTCCCATCTGAAAAACTTGTTGCTGAGTGAAACCTGTCAGGTGTGCTTTTCCAGAGAAACTAGATTGAGAAGGAAAACAGTGTAAAATTATTAAACACTCGGTTATAAATAAAAAAATTATTTACTTGACTGACTTTCAAACTCTTGAGCAACATGAGTTTGAACTTGAACAAATTTAATAGACGGAAAGTTCTGGCACACTACTGAAGTCTCTACTGTATGTCAGCCAGTGAAATATTTAAAACACAATCTAATCAACCACGAACAACCTGTAAAACTGAATTATATACTGTAAATATTGTTCTCATGATCTAACAAATCTGGTCCTTACCTCGCGTTTTCCACACTTGACTTCCCAGTGAAAGAGAGACTGTTTTGGACGCGTCAGCTCCCCGTCTGTTTGTTTTCTGTGACCAGATTTTTACACTGTGCCCAGAAATCCACAGACAGAAAATGCAAAAGTCACTGACATTCAGAGCAAAGTGCTAACAGGAGGACAACTTAGTTTTCACACTGAAATATTTTAGAAGCCAAATGACCATAGAGTCATATCAAAACAGAGAATGAGATCTGCTAACATTAGCCTACCACGTGAGCAAACTGTTCCTCATGAAAACATTTTGAGCAGGACAAAAACCAGAGGTCTATTGAACACATCAGCTGTGTTTGTAGAGTTCTTTTAAGATGTTTTCAAAGTATTGTGAACTGATCCCATACTAGCGCTCAGCTTGACTCTTCAGTTAGAAGTTTCTCAAACACAGGTTGTTCAGACAGCTTTGTACCATGATAAATAACTGCTGATTGTACCCTCCACAGAATGATTGTTTAGCAATTTTAAGCTATTCTTTTAAATGATATCTATTATTTGAACAATTTACCCCAATCTAGCAGTCTCCATTAATCATTATTCTTGAAGTAAAGTGTTATAAGGCTTCATGGCCCCAAGGTGCCACTCTTTCTTGTGCTTCTCCTACAGAAAGATTTAGATTTTTTTTTTTGTTGTTCTTTGCCATTCTTAGTTTCATTTCTTTGTTGGTTACAGTTCTGATTCCTTTTTGATTTACTGCTGCAACTATAGGTTTGAGCAAGTTAAAACTTGTAGAAATTATTGTACAAGTTTGCCATATCTGAAGGGCATATTTTCTTGGTTTTGCCATTTTGACGAGTGTCTAAACAATTTGTACATAAGAAAATAGAAAGTCATGTATTACCATTTACATTTTCCCAGATATTCTGACCAACTTAAATCATACATTTTAGAAAAGGTTAAGAAGTATTTGTTTTATAGGAATTAACTTGGGACAGCTAATTAATTACCAGACTTTGTGAAAAAATAACTACTTCTTAATATGGGACATGCTTTCCTGTTGACCTCTCATCCATTGACCCCTAGAGAGAGGCACCAGCACCACTGACGTGTTGGATAATGGATGGATAGATGGATTTCCTTCCCCAGCTGAGAAAATGTGCTCAGCCTAAATGTTGCCATTGCAACTTGTCAAAGCTTATTTTCAAAATGTTCATTTTTTTTCTTTCTTGATTGTATGACTGTGAAGCAATCATACTGGAGCCTTTCATAACAGATCTCTGCTATCACATACTCTACTGTACATGTACGGTTTAAAAATCTCAGGATGAGCGCTGCATATTTGTGACTTTTGACAAGCAGGCCACGGCTACGTCGGACATGTTTGTGCATGCTTGTAGAGATCAGTGACACACCATAAAGCTCTTCCTCTCACTCTGGTTCTGTCTCATATACACTGCACACAGAAACACATCCTGTCTCTTCGTCTCTCTCCCTTTCTCTCTCTCTTGTGTCTGCGTATAGGCATGTGGGTGTATGCATGTGTGCATGATAAACCCCACTGGTGGAGTAACAGTAGACTGGCAGTATTCCCAGACTGGGTTGCATTAGGCATGCACACTAGCAGAGCTCTTCAGGTCGATGTTCTCCCTCTCCAACGCTGCAACTCTCTGGCGTGACTGGGGATACTTTTGGAGGCAGGAGAACAAAATCCAGATTCTGTCCTGTGCTACTTTAAATCAACAGGACCAAAAGCGAACGGTTTATTATCCGAGCGTGTGTGTTTAAGCAGGACACCATTTACTATTCACCTATCATATTACCATCTGCATTATTTAAGGCTTTGATAAACAATCTTATGCCGGAGAGAACCGCTGAAGACGTAGAGAGAAATGATTAAGAATGCTCGTAACGTTTTATGGGTAAAATAGTAATGTGATATAAAAAAACAGAAAGTTAAAATAAAAAAATGGAGTCTAAGACGTGGGAGAACTGAGTTTCTGTGTTGGGCTGCAGCTGGAGGAGCTGATTGGGGTTAGAGGGCCCATACATCAACAGGTTTGGTGGCGATGCCGAGAAGAACGAACCACTGGCTGGGTTATCAAAATACTGAGACAGTGAGCTCACTCACACAGCAGTGAGGTCACTTACCGGAGAGCTGCAGCCTGGCCAATCATCAGTTGGCCTATTATCATGGTATGCAGTGTTGCTATGAGTAACAGAGACGAGCACTGCCACACCGACCCTTAATGAGGAATAAGATGCATCAACAGGGTTCACTCAGTCCCTTCTCCTCTCTTCGTAATTGTTTGCTTGAAGGTGACGTTTCTTGACGATTTCATTTCACTGTCTGGATTTACAGGTTTCAGTATCACTCCTTTTCCGTTTTGCTTCCTCTTGCCAGGCTTTTTCTGGTTCCCTCCTGGCTGTGTTTACTGTCCCCTGCAGCAGTGTTTTCCGACTCTCCCCCCGATGGCAGGTGAGAGTAAACAAACAGGGAGGACTGAAACAATGTTAATTAACTGATCATTAACGAGTCGAGGCAGACCCTGGAGATGCGAGCAGTTGCCCACCCACCTGCGTCTCGCTATTTCACTAACTGGACTGTTAATGACTAATCAGAGGCGAGAGTGATTACATCGCCTCCTAACGAGAAGGATTTATGATTGCACGTTAGTGTGTTTATATCGCTGAGGCCTTTACGGCGACAACAAAGTCTGGGCTCTGGTCCTCCAGTGGAAGAAAGATACATCACAGTTAAATACCTGCTTAAAATACTCAAAGTGTTACCTTTTTATTCAAAAATACTTCTCAATCAACTGGGAACCTGGGAGGCATGCTAGGAAAAATTACTTTTATATCAAAACATCGAAAACATAAATGAGTGGATTTGGTCAAACTCGACCTGAACTGCATAGAACCATGTGTTTTGTTCAGATGAATCAAAAACAATCACTTAGGTGAACAAAAACTCCAGGTGTGTAGGATGTAAAATGCAGCTCAATATATGGAAAAGTTCCTCCTTATTTTTCCATCCATCTATTATCCCTACTCACATATCCTTGCAAGCTTATTTCCAGCAGCCATTGGGCGAGAGGTGAGATCATTCCCTTCAGGTCATCTTCTATCACAGGGATACATTCATTTTAACTTTCTTATTACATTTTCATACATCGCAAGAAATCATATTAATATCTCTTAATAATTTTTTTTTTGCATTGAAACGTTCTCAATTTTGTGCCTAAAGTTAACAAAATAGCTAATGAACTTAAAAAGGAAAAGTAGCTTCTAAGTAGGTCTGAAATCAAATCATTCCCAGAGTTTTAACCAACAAACAAAACACAAAATTCCAGACTTTGATTTACAGGGAATGTTTCCATGGCATGTTTCAAATAGAAACACGTAAAAAATATGACAGCTTTAAAGTAAAAAGTAAAGCTACAAGTATACACTGAGCATTCCTCTCTCGTCGCTTCTGATATACGCAAAATGCATAATTGGACCCAAAGAAGCTCCTGCATTCATGTTAAATGAAGCCGCAGCTAAATAATTAAACTGAAACTCACCTTATATTAGGTTCTTATCTTGATGCTAAGAAATGCAGTGGGAAGTAGAAGGAGTCTGACTTTTTATTTAACTGACGTTTTATAACTGTGCTCTCATTCCTCAACTGTTTCCCTCCGGTGAGGAAAATAACATTCGCTGACATTCCCTTAATGGCCTGAGTCATCGGAAAGTTTTCAAATTTGCCCCTGACATATTACGGTTCTCATCAATATGTCCACCAAATTTTAGCTTGTCTGCTTGAATATTTGTTGAGAAAGGCACAAGAGACCATGTGGAGATTCCTTTATTAATAATTAGCAGCACAACCCAAAAGGCTATTTTTTTGTCAGCAGAGCGAAATAAACTGGTTGAGTCCTCACAGATGCTGGTTAAATGAGTTTGTCCTGGTCTTTTGGTTAGGTACTGATCTCCTGTCCTGATTGAAATCATGAGACTCCAGAGTGTGGTTGTTATAAAAATCTTGTTTCTCCAACCTGGATGTTCTACCTCAGCCACATACGTAACAGCAGAAAAATAAATGAAGTGCTTCATTCACCCAAAGAATGTTGCCTGTGAGTGTAATCCAGGCAGCAATTAGGTTTGTCAGCACAAACGTAATTATGTAATTAGAGAGACAATTTAGCAATATAAACCTAATGGTTTGGAATTGAGACAGGGGGGACACCATAGCCTTTTTTTTATAAGAGGTTGCAATCCAAATAGGACATAAAACACTCACTAAAATGCTTTGTAATATGTTCATAATCCTTTTTCAAAAGCAAAATCCAAATTTTAGGGCTAATTAGTTGAAGGTGGCTGTTTAATGCAGATCTCTAAAAAGCGTTATGTTTTCAAAGGGTAAAGTACAGTTTAAGTCAGGAGAGAATACAGAGTATTTTATTGCGTTACCAATGTTTGACAACTTTGAATGGACAAACAATATGGCCTCCACATGCACATGGAAAGTCAGCTCTTTTAAGGGAGACTGAGCAAAGTCAGAAATAGTTTCCTCTGTAACTGCTGATCTGACCCACAAATAATCTGCTCCAAGTTATTAAATTATAACAATCTAACCCAGAAAGTACCGAACCACACAGAAGAAATTCCCCAATGTCATCATTCATTAAATCAATATCAGAGCAAAATGAAAAAGTTTGAGTGAAACTACCACCTCAAAAACCCTGCATTAAACGTAAAACTAGGATTTAAAGGGGTTGGACTTTATGTTATGCACACAAACTTTTTCAGATTTAACCTTTCATCTGCAAGCACTGCTTTTCTCCATGTCTCATCAAAATGTCCTTGCTCAAACAGACTTCTAAGCACAATTATTTCAAATGTTTTTCATATATTTGGTTAGCTAGGAATTTAGAAACTTAAAAGACTATTATGATGGCGTAACTTTAATTATTGATCAGAATGTTAAGCCTTGAATGTGGGTTTTTTTTCACTCAAAGAACTAGTAACATATTTTAGAAAAATAGTTACGCCACAGTTACCAAAAACCTTTGCTTGGTGTGAGGGATTATGGCAAAGTCAAATAATTCATTGATTTCTATGTCCACTGTCGCCACATGCTTGCTAAGGAGGTGGAGTCCTATTGTGGAAAAACTTTGACCAACCTGCATTGTGAATTAAGATATACTGTCTTATTACATTTGAGACCAGAATGCACAATGTTTCATTGAATCTAATCTGTCAACATGAACAATGTCTTGTTTCTTATTTGTTTGTTGTTGTTTTATGTTTTCATCATGTAATTCACTTTGAATTACCCTGTTGCTGAATGGTGCCAAACAAGTAAATTTGCCACGGTATAGATTTGATTCATTGGGTATTTGTGAATATTTTGAAATTAATTTCACCATTTTTTCTTGTGAAGTGCCTTACAATAGCATTTGTTGGGATTTTTTTTCTCAGAACATTTTAGATGTGCTTTATTAGTGCATTATTCTGTGTTTCCAACCCTGTTCCGTATCCATGGTGGGAAACTAACAAACGCCTCCAAAATATCTGCTAGGCCTTCCAGTGCTGTAGTGACCTTCAGCAGAAACAACAGCTGTCTGTGCCCATTACCCAAGCTGAGATGGAAGTGCAGGAATCACACCTGATGTGATCCAGATTGGTTCCTTCAGTGAAACTACAGCCCAGGTTCAGAGCATAAGGTGTTTCTTTTAGATCCAAAATGTTGAATCTGGTGCTCAAAGCTGATGGTTCCAGGTAGTTTTTAAAACTTTTGATGCCTCCTTCTTCACTTTTTCCTCTTATATTGAGGTATAGATTAGATTCGTTAGATTAGGCCACAAAGCCAATATTTCAGATTTAGAAAACTATTACCTCTTCATAAATGTTACATTTCAAATCATTTTAATAATTTCTTCAACATTTCCTTTTCATTAAGTATTTGTCCTTTTGGTTTTCAGGGTAGAACAATGATGTTATCTTTGAGTGTTTGTTTTTATTTTTGCTTAATTAAATCAGTCAAGCCACGATTTTAGTTTTATTAATAATAAAATAAACTTTTTTCATGGTAATTAAAAGTTCCCATTGACTTTTTAAATATCTTTCATTTATTTTGAACGATCTTTCAGCAAAGGCCTCCAAGCCCAAATGAGGGAATGTTCGACTAACAGCAGATCTGTGAACAGATTGTTCCCACCTGAGCCCTGGATTTCCTTACATTGTCCTATTTGATCCCTTCTTTCTTCTGTTCTATCATATAAAATCCCAGTAAACTACATGGAGGTTTGATATTGTAATGTCACAAAATGTAGAGAGACATTCCATACTTTTAAATGAACTGATAAAAGCAAACTAAGGCAAGTCCTTTTTTAGAAAAAAAAAGACATCAATGGTCAAATAATTGCCTAAATTGTCTTTCCCATTTTGAGTTGTGGCTAACAGACATGTTCCTCTGTTTGATGGCATATTTGTGTCACAGGGAAACAGGAAGTTGTGGGTTTATAATTAGAAATTCCTTGACACTCTAACTGTAAGATTTAGATTAGTGAGTTTCATTCATTTTGCAGAAATCGTCAGGGATACTGATAATAATGGCACTGATGATTTGGTCTTACATGCTAATGACACTCTCAGATTAGCAGGAGATTGTTTCGGTCCTATAAAAAGGGAAGTGGTCCAATAAGTCATTATTCACTCCTGATCAGGTGACGCTATTAAAAATAAAACCCAAAGAGAAAAAACACCCGACTCACCGAGTGTCTACTTATTCTCTCCAAAAGCTCTGCTATCTTGTGTGAATGCTCACCAAGAGGAAACGATAGATGCAGACATTCTCCATCCCATATTCCCGCTCACTCCATCTTGTTGCCATGGGAACCAAAAGAGACGGGAGACAGGTTCATATCGGCCTCCCTCAGGTCTCCAGTCGCTGCCTCCTTCACTGTGTGTGCGTGTTGGTGTGTGTGAGTGAGAGAGTGTACATGTGTGAGTGTGTGGTGGCTGTCAGAGTCGACTGCTCCTGTGTGGGCCACTGATACTCGCTGATTAAAGGAAGTTATAATTTGATTTTCTCAGCAGGCGCCGTTTAATAGAGCAGTTTAACTAAAGCTGTGCCATCCCCAGGGCTTATGGAAGCAGAGGGAGAGAAAGCAAAAAAAAAAAAAAGCAAAAAAAAGGAGGGAGATATGTATAGAAGGAAGGAGGAAAAAGAAAAAAGAGGGAGGGAGAGTCATGCTAATCCCAAACACTGAGCAATCGCTCTCCCACTCTTTCTCTCCTTCTAATTCTGTTTGCCTGTTTTCACCGTCTGTCTCCCCGCTCACCCCCTCGCTGCCTCTCTCTGTTTCTCCTGCTCCTCCTCAGCCTATTAATCTGTGCTCCCCTCTCCTCCCTCATTCCTTTCTCCCTTCTTTTAGCGAAGCAAACATGGGAGGGCTGACTTCCTCTCCGTGTACAGGCAAGGCTGTATTACTGGCCCATTGTGATAATAGCGTTTAATTATCCTCTCAGCTAAAATCAGCCCCATCACTCTGCTTCTCCACCACCACCACCACCCACCCGTCTGTGGTGTGTCTAATACTGCCCCCCCTACCCCCTTTCTCCATGCATCTCTTCCTACCACCACCCTCTACGCCCCCCTGTTCTCCAGCTATTTCAGACCCATTTAGCGGGATAAGCATCTTGAGACAGACAGAGGGGTTTTTTTGCTCTCTTTCACAGAGAGGCAAGGAGAGGATATGGAGACTGGCATCTCGGTGCCCGCCTCAGAATACCAAACAGGGGGGCCTGGGCATCTTAATATGCAGTGTGGGACAGAGGCGGAGATCAAAGAGAGAGGCAGACAGACAGAGATGGGTTGGGGTGATGGTGGTGGTGGTGATGGGGAGGGAGCAAGAGCAGGTCCTCTCATTTCTCCTCATCTTTTTGCATCCTTTCTCCCCCGCTGCATCATCGTTCCTGCTCTGCTCTCCTGCGTCACTCCCTTGACCCTTGGAAGGAAAAAAAAATCGACAGCTTAATTACCAGAGCTTGCAACCGTCCCCCCAGCCGGTGCGCTGGGTGGGTCTTTCCCTCCTCAAATGTGTGCATTTTGAAGAGTCTCTGTGTTTATCCGCTCCTCTGATATATGCAACAGTAGAACACATTGAAATATGTCAGTAATTGCAATCTTTCTCAGCCAATCTCATATCTTCAACTCAGCCCCTTTATGCAGCTGGATGTAGCGAAGACAACTTGATGAAGTTCAAACCGAGCATCAGAAAGGGGAACAAAAAGGATTGGAGTGACTTTGAACTTGGTATGGTTGTTGGTTCCCGACAGGCCAGTCTAAATATTTGAGAAACTGCTGAGCTACTGTTGGGGGGGTTTCATACACACACAGTCATCTCTCAGGTTGCAGAGAACATTCAGAATAAGAGGAAATGGTCTTTGAGTTGTGAAGATTCAAATACCTCACTGAAGTCAGACATTAAAGGAGAATTGACAGGCTGGTTCAAAATAATAGAACATCAACAGTATTTTAAATACCCACCAATTACAACTAAAGTTTGGGAAATAACATCTCTGGAAGCGCAACACCTTAAACCTTAAAGCAGAGAGGACCCGGAAGCAGACGTGCAGACCACGTCCATCTCTTTATGATCCTGGTATACCCATCTTCTGGTAGCTACTTCTCGCAGAGTATTGCACAATGACTCGAAATCTTCTCAAAGTGGTGTTTAGCATATGACAATGACTTCTCTGTACTCCAGTGGCCTCCTCAGTAACCAGATCTCTACACGTCTAATAGTTCTACTGAGGTAAAACTCACTCTACTGGGCAGCCCAGCTTTATCTTCTTCTCTGGAATCAATAGAGTTTCCTTCACTGTGTTTGAGATTACTGTCTTGTTTAAAAAATGATCTTCATTGCATCTTCAGATTCCAATTCTTCCTTATATATGCCAATCCTTGATGAAATCTACCATAAACATATTTTAAAGACAACCCTACACTAGGTTTCTTGCCTCTCCAAATTTGACTTTTGCTATGGTTCCTTTGAGGTGACTAGTAGAGCCAATTCTTATATGGTATGTAATGACATCCAATGAACCAAGCTGTTCCCATCTGACGCAATGATTTTCTTACAGTATTTGCTTGTCAAACTTTAAAGTACTGTACGCAAACTTTAAAGTACTGTAAACAAACTTTAAAGTACCATAAACATGCTTCTTCTTCTGCAGTGGAGTCTTGCGCATTGAGTGTGCATAGAGGATATTGTTTATCAACTATTTATGCTAATTCCAGATTTCACTGCAGGTGGCTTTTGGACCTTTTTCATTATTATTATTATTCCGACTTTTTTCACTGAAATCATGCGAGACGTACCTGATAGTGGCTGATTTAAGGATAAAATTTCTTCTTCTCACATGTGATAAACAGCAACATTCAGAAGTTTAGAAAACCATCTGTAACCAATGACATCAGTGTGATTTGCAGCATGGAGACCTTCAGATAGATCTTTACTTTTACCCATCATCCCATAAAGTAGCTTGTGTTGGCCTCATTGTGTATGACCTATTCTACAAATGAAGAGTGATGGATTGATTTACTTGCTTCAAGTGCAATTCCTTTGTAATGAGAAACCTTCTTACAGGCCATTAATTACCAGCTGACACTGAAAAAGGGGAGGATTTCTTCCCAAATACTGAAAGATTGAATCTATTTTCTTTTCTTTTCACACATGCATCTTTTCTTCATGTGTTTAAATCTTTTTCCCTGTGTCATTTGTTTATATTGCATGTAACTGAAAATGTGAACTCATTTGTTTTGACTTTGTTACTATCATCATCCTATCATCATCTGGCGTTAATTTCACATGATCGCAAATACACTTACTGGAGCATGTTTCTACCCCTGGACTGAATCATTTTTTCCCACAGAGATGGCTTAATTCTCTACGGCATATTTTCAGCAAGATGTTAGAAACATTCCTCAGAGATTTTGGTCTGTATTGTTCAAATAGCTGCTGCTGATTTGCTGGCTGCACGTTCAACAGTGTGAATATTACATTACACCAGATCCCAAAGTATGGGGGTCTGGGAATGCGGAGACAATTGGAGTACAGTAAACTGACTGTCACGTTAAAGAAACCAGTTTGAGAAAATCTGAGCTTTATGACATGACGCTCTAATCCTGCTGGAAGATACACTTTGGTCATAAAGAGAAGAACATGGTCAGCAACAACACTTAGTTTAAGTAATCTGCAGCTTGGCCAGAGGAATCACCGCTTTCTTGTTCATACCAAATTCTGATCCTACATCTGAATGTTGCAGCTGTACTCGAGACTCATCAGACCAGGCAACATTTTTCCAATCTGTAATCATGTAATTTTGGTTTCCTGTTCTTAGCTGACAGGGATGGCACCTGGTGTGGTTGTTCTGCTCTTGTAGCCAATCTGCTTTAAGGTTCAACATGCTGCATGTACAGATTTGGTACGGCTATTTGAGCATGTGTTCTCTCTTTATGTTTTTTTTAAAGCCCTACCTATTTTTTTCCTGTCTTCCACAAGCTATTTTCACCCATTCACAGAAAAGCTGTGTGTGAAAGCCTCAGTAGATCAGACCAGAGCCAGTGTGCCACCATGTCCATGTACGAAGTTACTCAAATGCTCGTTCTTTCTGATTCTCCTGCTCAGTTTGAGCGTCACACACTAAAACCCATTGAGTTGCTCCCATCTGGCTGATTCACAAATTCTGTTAACAAGCAGCTGAGCTGGTGCATAAAGTGGCCAGTGAGTGAATATTTAATTAGATAAACCTTGACCGGATCAGTGCTTATTATTATTTAGCGGTATCTATGCATTTGTTTGTGCATATGGGGTTGGCTGAATGGCGGCTCTACCTCCTCTGCCACCTCCACCTCCTCAGTCAATTAAGATTGTGAGTAGCTGTCCCTGAAGCAGTGTAGACAGGCTAAATGAAAAGGCAGTGGATGTGAAATATGAATCATTAGAATACTGCAAGGACAGGCTTGGAGGGGTTGTTGGGGTGGTGGTGGTGATGGGAGGGTCTGGAGAGGCGATAAGGAGGAAAAGGAATGGGAAAGAAAGGGAGAGGAAGAATGAGAGAGCAGATAATAAAAGATTAACGTCACGCCTCTCAGAGTGGTGGAATTTCAACCCCCCCTACTGATCAAATTATTTATCCTCGTCTATAAATGCAGAAGAAAAAGAGGAAGAAGAAGAAGAAGAAGGGAGATTTTGCTTTTGGATGGAAAGAAATGGAGTAAAAACATCTCAGTCTCTCTGATGACGCCGCTGACAGCGAAACAAACGCCTGTGTGTGTGGGGGTGTGTGTGTGCGTGTGTGTGGGGGTGTGTGTGTGTCTGTGTGACAGAAAAGAGGGAGAGACAGTGGAGAAAGAAAAAGTGCGGGCAGATGTCTGCATTCACTCTGTGGGAGGCTCAAGGCTGTTTGCTGAGCAGGGAGGATATAAAAGATGGGAAAGAGAGACGGAGACAGAGAGGGTGGGATTAAATGAAACCTGTTTCTCTTTGATTTTTGCTAATTTGCAGCAAGATGAGGAGCATGGAGAACAAACCACCTACGCAGCGCCACACTAAACCACACGCACACACACACGCACAGCCTCCTGATAATTCTCAATGGAGATCAGTCATACGCACACACACAGTCACAATCTTCCGTCGTGGCTCGCCTTCCACTTCCGCCCTATAAAGATCAGTTTTTCACAGCTTACTTCCTCCTTCACTTTTCGAAGCGAAACCATTAAAAGCACCAGAGCTGGAGAATACCTGCAGCTCGGATTCACATTTACTCGCACGCAAGCGCAAAGTCCTTACTCATTAGCCCTGATTCCCCCTGAGTGACATCTTTAACAAAAGGATGCAGCCTCTGCCATGGCAACAGCCTCCTCCATCTCCATGCAGCGCTTCACTCTGTTTACATGATGTGATCTCGCTCCTTTATTTTTTCACCCACACCCCCCACACCCCCCTTGGCTCCCTCCTTTCGATCGGCTTCCTGCACTTAATCACTCCTCTCATTTCACTCCTTTTTCTTTCTGTCTCTGGTTTATCTGCGTGCCGGTGGGGACCACCACCTGCCTGCTCGAAAACCAGAACATCATATGTAGGTCTAACATAGAGAGCAGGGGGCAAAAGGAGAAAGGGAGAAGGAGGGAAAAAAAAGGGGGTGACACAGATTAGGTATTTGGGCTTGCAGGAGGCTGTGATATCTAGGCCATGGGAGTCCAAAGCAGCCAGTGTGTCTGGTGTCACAGCAAATCAACTGTCAGCTGTACACCACCTGCCCACCCACGCATGCTTCTGCACTCTCTCTCACACACACACAAATGCACACACACGCACACGGATTCATCCAAAGTCTGAGGAGAGAAGAGACTAAGAATAGAACACCCAGAGAGCATTGCCACTTCTCCTTCGCTCTCCTCCTGCCACCATCAGAGGTGTTTCGCAAGTGGCCTCCAACACGATAAGGAATTTTGTGGGCTTGTTATGGTCTCCTTCGTTTGTTTCTTTTTTTCTTTCCCCCCCTCCTGTCTTTCTGAAAAGTAAAAAAAAAAAAAAAAAAGCGTTCAGAGAACATCATCCTCGAGCCCTCCGGTGTCTTCTGTTTTTATTGACAGAGAAGGAGGGAGGAAAAGGGATGAGAGGCGGTGAAAAACACAGGAGAGACACTTCTGAGGCGGGATTCGATCCAAGACCAGCAGGGGTGGGTTTCCAAAGGCTTCAACCGCTAAATCATCTCCTGGGAGAATTTCTTTTTTTTTTTTTTTACCTCGACATTAATGTGTGTGCAAGTAAGGATGGAGTGCAATTGTCTCCTCTGCCTTTTAGCATAAACAGTTTGCGTGTGCCAGAACAAGGAGTGGTTGGGACCCCCTCACACACACACACACACCCCCACACACCCCATCTGAGACCCCATCCAACACTACGGATGTGTGTGTGGGCACGTATGCTGAAGCTTGTGTGAGTGTATTTATGTTTGTGTGGCGCTCTCAGTCTGGTCCCTCTCTGTTTCTCTGCTGTCTGTGGCCTCCTCTTCCCCATGAATACTAATGTGCTTCAAACCCCAGAGATCAACCCTCCTCCCTTTCCCCTCACTCCCTCCTTCCTTCTCCTCCTCCTCCTCCACCGGGCTCCCTCCCTGCCTTCCTCAGCCACAGTCTTCATTCATTTCTCCGCCCCCTTTTTACTTTTCAACTTTCCCTCGCTTTCATCTACCCTTTTTACTCCCCAACCTTTTTCTCCTCCCCTCTGCTTCCTCTTTCCCTGCCTTATTTCCTCATCCTACCACCCCCCCCTTCCACGCCGTCATTTGTTTAACTTCACATCATTTGCCTCATTTTCTCCTCTACGTTTTGTTCTTCTCACTCCCCACCTCCCAATAATTGTCACCTATAAGTTGTTTTATTTCTTCGAGAATGCCTTGAGAGAGTGTTGCGATAGGCCAACACAAAGCAGTGCGTTGCTGTAAAGTGGAAGAGAAATGGCACGTCGTTTTGTTTTTGCAGGTAAAAATTGCGGCATGCATTTGAATTGAGTTTGTGGAGAAGGTGTGCTCTGCTCAGACGAAGTCAGAGCTGAAATTTCTGGGCTATGTGCAAAATGTGACGTGTGATGGAAAACTACCGTAACATGAATGTCACCATACCCAATGTGAAGCATGTTGGTGGCAGCATCATGCTGTGGAGAAGCTTTTTTTTTTTTTAATTAAAAACAGGACAAAAATTGAAAACCATAAGTTATCTTTATTCTGCTTCTGTAGAATAGGATCTGTTACACCTTCAGTCTGTTTTGTGAGCCCAAATAAGAGCAGTATCCTAAATAAATCATCTAAATTTACTACATGTTGGCTGTGTAGGGCGCAGTTCAGGTCCTAATCAAGAAATTCCTCGTCTTAAGCTTGCAGAACAGTGAACCTGGTGCTCCAATTACAGTTTGCTAAAAGCTTTCACCCCCGATACATTGTGACATCCTGAAAATTATTCACGGCCTAATTCGCTTAAACTTGCATCCCGTTTCTTCTCCTTCTCCCGTTTTCCTTCTCAACCACGGGGGCCGTGGGAAGCAGAGGGGTGATGGGATGAGAGAGAGAGGGAGCCTTCTGTTGTTACACAGAAGATGCAACTCTTCACAGTCGCCTGCTCCTGCTGCCGCTGCTGACTGGACAATCTCAAACTTTTACTGTTGCTTCCATAAGCAAACTGTTGGTGCGGATGTTAAAGACAAGGATATCGTCCTACTGCAATCAGCAGTGTGTGCATTTTTGACAAGTCACAGTAAGAGCCACAAAGAAGCAAACGGGGTAGAATTAGTAGGGAGGAAAGTTGAAGTAAAAAAAAGTAATAGCGTGTATTTCCCTCTGTGTCAGATCTTCTTTTATTTGTTTATTTATCTATCTTTTCGAAAGGACTTGATCTGGGTTTTAAGACAATATAACATTTTGAAACGTGAAGAAATGATTTTATGGTTATCATATTCAAAAGGTACAGCTAAAAAAGAACGAGCTGCATGCTAGTTTGTAACGTTGGTAAGACTCTCTCAACTTTTTGACATTTTGTCGTGCTACAACTATAAGCTTTAATGTATTTTATTGTGATATTATGTGAAGACAAATACAAAGTAGAAATTTATTTTGCAGTGACAAAAAAAAACTATACAAGATTTTGACCACTTTATACAAATAATAATCTGAAAAGTGTGGAGAGATTTTATATTTAGCCCCATATTTTACTCCAGTTGAATGTATTTCATGGTTTGTCCCAACCAGCTTTGTGCTACCTGATCCCAACATAGAAACTTTTTTCCTTTATTTTTTTGTTTCCTGCTAGAAAATCTCAAATGAATTTAGATTCTTACTTTGACTAGGCCATTCTAACACCATAAGAATGGCTTTGATACAAGCTCTACTTGTATCTTTAGGATATTGTCCTACTGGAAGATGAACATCTGTTCCCATTTCAAGTCGTTTAAGCCTCTCACAGGTTTTCTACGAGAGTTGCATCCATCTTCCGATTAACTCTGACAAACTCCCTTGTTCCTACTAAAGAAAAATATTCCACTGCATAATGCTGCCATCACCACGTTTTACCATGGCCATGTGCTGTGGAAGTTTCCCACATAGAGTGCATGTAGCTCAAAATGTTGCCTTGGTTTCATCTTGTGGCAAACTGCAAGCATGAGCTGCTGTGGTTTTCTTCCTCACACTCATTCATAAAGACCAGATGGGCGTAGAAGACAACTTTGTCCAGTCAACAGGTTTATCTTACCTGAGCTGCGGATCTCTGCAGCTCCTCCAGCTCCCATGAGTCAGTTGCTATTTCCGACTTGTGCTTTTTGTGCTAGGAAGGTCATTTGAGGTAACAGAGTTCCAGAGGTGTTGTAGATTGTTCAGGCTGAAGCATTGCTGAGGGATCTGGAGACCAGGATACCTCAGCTTTCCAGCAGTCTGGTGTATGAAGCTGTCCCTCAGTCCGGTGGAGCCAGCCAGGCTGGAGGTTCCGGTACCTCCTTGTAATTAAGTTTTTATTAGCACTTTTCTCCCACAAACCAAGACGTTTTTTGCAGTCTTGTAATCTTGATAGTTCTTGCATAGTTTTTCTTCAGATTTTCCCCAACTGCTTCAATTACTTTGGTTGAATTAAGACAAAAAAATAGTATCAAACTTGACAAAAGAGCATCAAACTTGACAAATGTATTAGCATGCTAGGAGTCAAACACTGACTATTTGAAAACTGGGGATACAGTAGAGGATCTGAACAGGTTCTGTCTGCGCTGGGTTTCTTAGATGTGATGATAGACACGTTTTGTTTTTTTTTTTACATCTGACACTGATTTTTTTTTATTATTATTATTTTTAAGCATGAAAAAGTTTGACTGAATTACATGACAGTCTGGCCACTTGGAAGCAAAGTAAATTAAAATGAGGACTTCTGCACAGTTCTGTACAAGCGATCTCATTTAACACCAATGTGGGAGCTGGTTAAGAGTCTAGGAAGTACGAGAAAAGCATGTCTGTGTTTATCCAGCAGGCGTTTGCAGAAGCAGGAATAATGAAGCTGGAGAAGAGGAAGGAATCCTGCAGGAATCCATCTCAGTGTGCATTCCTCATGATGTGGAGCTGAGAGAGCAGACAGCGGCAGAAAGCAACAGGCTAGGGAAGAAAATGACCCGATGCACGCACGCACACATGCTCACACACATCTTAAGACAATAAAAGCCTCTACTGAGTAGAAAACTCACTGGCGTGCAGAAATGCAGCCGCAGACACATTCATGAACAGCACAAATGAGATTTTCACAGATTGTTGTAAACAGATTAAATTTGAGGATCAATGGATGTTTGCCGAGCATACACTGCACACACACACAGGCACCCCTACACGCCTGCACACGCACACACACACCCGCACACACTTTCAGATGCACGCACAAACATCTGTGTGGATGCACACTTCACACTGCAGACCACTTCAGGTTTCATCATCTTCTTCTCTCCCTCCTTTTTTTGTGCTTTCTTTCTCTTGAGAGCCAGTGAAGGCTGGGTGGGGGGGCAGGCACAGGCAGAGAGGCGGAGGGATTTTGTGTGTGTGTGTGTGGGGGGGGGTCTCATTGCCTCTCTTTTGTTGCTGCTGGGGAGAGAGAGAGAGAGCACATATTCATACAGAAACCTCTCTGCAGCCCCATTCACACCCACACACCGCTCTCCCCCTCCTCCCTCCACAAACACAAAGATACAACATCAAAGAGCCGACGCTGCTGAAGGATTACTTCAGCCACACACTGGCTCCTCAATCCGGGTCTGTTCCTCTTGCGCGGATCCCACCTCCCCCCTCTCGCCCAGCTCCACTTGGTACAGCCCGAGCATTCCTGCCAAGTAGCTTTCACACATGGAGGGGAAGCTTGTCTCAAGCAATTGCTGACAAGCTACAAACAAGACTGCCTCCTTTCCCCTCTCTCCCTCCCTCTCTCTCTCTCTCTCTCCTTCTCTTTTACTCCCCCCCCCTTCTTCTTCCTTGTCTTTTCCTTCCTCGCCCCCACTCTGCTTTGCTCCCACCCAGTCTCCCCTTCTTCGCCCTCCTGTCTTCGGCCCTCATTCCTCCCTGCCCCCCTCTCTCCTCTCTCTCTGAGAATGTGGGGGCCCCACTAGCATAAATTGTCAGCTGTTCCTGGGCGTACTCTCCATGGCTCCCTAAACTCACATAAGCTTGCACACGTAGCCGCTGGTGGGGCAAGGGTAACCCAAGTAAAGCCCCGCTGGTTATGAGCGTGAAAACGTACACCCAGGCCCCCGAATAATGCTGCAGTCAAGAGGCACGGAGAGATTTGGCTCTATAATAAGCCACACAGTCCCAGGGAGTCAAAGAGGTCAACGTCAACTTACTTTTTGGTAAATTATACAAGAAAGAGTCTGATTAGCTTCTATACTCAAGTTGAGTCATACATTTAAAAACCACAATCTGGGTTCTGCAATCAGCTACAGTTTATTCATAATCACCAAATCTGATTTCACAATAACCGCTCTAATGTCTTGTGAATTATGAACAGTCGTTTTGGGTTTAATACAAAGTGTGGTCTTAAAAATAATCAAATCAGATTGAACTCTCTGGTTCTCCTCCTTGTTTAGGGTGTCTTGAGGTTTCCAGATGTGAGCGGTAATGACACTGGAACCATTTTGCATTGTTATTGAGCAGCTGTGGTGGTCTGAAAGGGAGAGACTGCCATCTAGTGTCAGCTCTGGGTACTGCTGGTTCAATCAAGAATCTTTTTTTTTTTTTTTTTGTCCATTACTTTTCAGCTAACTGGTAAAGATGTGTCCATTGTCTTTGCCTGCTTGTCCTTGTGGGGCCACAGGGGAGCTGGTGCCTCTCTCCAGAGGTCAGTGAGAAAGCAGCAGGCTGCACCCTGGACAGGTCACCACTCCATCATACAACAACATAGAGACACACAGGACAAACATAAATTCATCTTTCTCAGTTGACATTTCAAAACCTAAATATGAATTAAGACAACCGGTTCGGTTACATTTAAAAAAGGCTGTTAAGAGTACCAATAAGTGTGACACCAGACTTCTATCTATGAAAAAAGTTCCCAGTTGCTTTTTTTTTTTACTATAAAATTAAATTCTAGGCTAAATAAATGTGGCTAGTAAGATATTAATAGTAAATATTCAGTTTTAGGAATATTTAAATTGGTCTGCATCTTCTTAGAAAGGCCTGGCTTTTTTTTCTTTGTTCATATTTTAAGTTTAGAGAGTAACACTCAGCTGAGAGAGAGTTGTGAATTTAAATTGTGGTTCTTATTGCTGATCATAACACAGAATATTTAAAGCCGGCCTCACTTCCTGTCTGCTTTAATGAATTCATTCATTACAGAAGGATTTCCCTGAAGAAAGTTTCCTTGTTTTGTGCTTTACTTAGAGCTGCACTCAGCTGCTGAGTAGGTTGAGTTTGCTCTGTATACATTCTGCAGACCATCAGTTTTGCAGTGGCCAGAAAATGGTGTAGGGTTAACTTTGGTATCTGTTCAGAATTTACTGATTTAAGTATTACAAATAATCAAAAAAGGAAAAACTTGTCTTTGTAAAGGCAAAATCCAATTATTTCTTTTTCCACGTTCTTCCAAAATGTTTTCATTTTTAAATAAAACATTTAATACAGAACTGTGTAGATTTAAGATGTATCAGATAAATGCATTCATGTACATATAAAAGTCAATATTTTAAGTTATATTAAATGTGGATTGTTAAAGTTAAAAAAAGCAATAAATAAAAAATCTAACGGAAAAATATTCTTTAATGTTGCAAGGAAAAAATTAATCATTAAAGCCCAAATCTATTGACATTTGTGCTTAAGAACAATGAAGTGAAACTCCCGACCAGAGCTGTAGGTATTTCCTTTGTTGTTTAGTGATCGTAGCTTCTTATGCACGTCTTGAGGTTCCATGTAAACTCAAGTGCATTTGGGTTACGCAGCAGAATGATCTAAAGCACAGACACGTCCAAAAACTAGTGGTTTAAAGGGGCAGCATAGCGTGGTTTCCAGGCATTTAGTGCCATTTTATAGCAAATTCAAGTAACTATATTACCTTCAATCATGAAAATGCTGTACATGTCAAATATGACTGAAAGGAGATTTGACTTAACGCCTTGAAATTGGGCATCTGTCTCTTTAATTCTTGCTCTGACACCAATTTTAAAACTGCATTTTACATTCACTCGTTATCTTTAATTCCAGATTTTCTACGATAGACCAGTATATATATATATATATATATATATATATATATATATATGTGTGTGTGTGTGTGTATTTGAGAAGCTGCGACTGTGACCAGGTGGTGTTACCTTCTTACACAAGAGAATGCAAGAACATTTATTTAATCATGGTAACCCTCATCTTGAAATGTACAACAAAGACGCAAGAAAACCCAAACAAGATATTAAAGGCAAAAATTTATTTAATCTTTAAACAGATAGCAGGAGACAGCTCATTTATTTCTAAAATCATTTTGTGATACATAAACATCTCTGTATGTGCACATTGCATTTACTCAGTAGAGGGGGAAACTTAAGTAGAGCAAGATGATCTGGTCTTGCATTAAAGAAGAGATTAATAAAACATCTGTCGTGATGTGGCCATCTTGAATAAAGTTAAGAAATTCACATTTATAAAAACGACACTTTTCCCTTTTTAAACCCTGCAGCCTTAGAATAGGCAGAGGACTACAAATGGCCTGAAGATACACATGCAGCGGTATCTTCGTACAACCCCTCCCTGCACTCCCCATCAGATCAATGCCAAAAGACATCAAGTCATTGAAACATTAGCACACCACAGGAAAAAGATCAACTGGACCCCCACCTTTCCGACTTCAAGTATGCCCCACCCCCCCAGCACTTTCACAACTTCAAGTATTCCCACCTCAGACTCCAAACCTTCAGTTTCATTACCATTTCTTAGGTTTACAACATAAGCTATGACATAAGTGCACTCAACATTCATCTATACATAGAAAAATAAAGGTAACAATAAGTAGCAGTAATAGTTATTATCAATCACTTTACATTTCTTTTTTTTTTCCTTTTATACAACTGTGACGTGAAATCGCTGTACAACGTGGCATCACATTCCCCACCCCCCTGAGAGTAAATGTTCAAGTTTCTGTAGCTACCAAAGAAGCAAACAGGAACGGCAACCTTGGTTTGATTATTTAAATAATTTTAGTAATCGTTGATAACAGCAGTGACGCCTTTCTGCAGACCGTTGTGCTCAAGTGTGACTGGATTCAGTATGTACAAGCTTGGGATCCATCATGTGCCTCTGGCTTCAGCCCGATGGCTGCTGGTGAGACACTGATGGCTTTCATCCTGAAACGACAAACAATTTGTGTTAATGAAGCAGAGAGGAGGATGTAAAGGAAATCAATGAGCGCAGGCAGTTGTGCTGCACTACAATCAAAACAAAAGTTAAACAAATCCCCTTTTTCACTCAACAACGGCCCCGGTCAGGACAACTGACGTGCAGCTCGGTCTTTGAGAGTATTCGTTTCACCGACCTCCATGTGCCTGTGCTAGAAGCGGGCGTCTCCAGCTGCCTCACGAACCGGCTGCAATGCAGCTCCGGCATTTGTACAACTTTGGGTCGTGGGTGCGGATGTGATTCCGAACATTCCTCAGTCTGAAGAAGGTCTTGCTGCAGAGCTGCAGAGCAGAGAGAAGATGGAAGAAAATGAGTAAACAGACAAGAGGCTTCACTGAGACTCCAGTGATGCAAGTTGTTTTATAGCTGTGGTGCAACGAAGAACTCTTTACAGGGGGGGGAAAAAAATCTCATAATATTTTTCTAATTCTTAATTTAGAATTGTATTGTGTTCCTTTTATTGTTAATATAATTTATGTAACCCCTTTATGCCAATATGACAGCACTGCAACATTTGACTGAACTAGTCTGTTTAAATCTGCTGTAGATCCAGGAACCGACTAGAAGAGTCACGTAAGAGGTTGATTTTGTCCCTTGTGAACCATTTCTGTGATGATTTGGAGATTTGCATCTTTAAGCAGGTTGGAAATTCAAAACAGGGAAGATTCATTCCCCATTTTGCTTCAAAGGGATACTGATTTTTATTTTAAATTTCATGCTACATCAAACGGTTCATTAATAATTGTATTCATAAGACTCCCAGGACCTTTGGAAAACAAATGAGCTCTAACAGAGAGACCACTGGGTTCTTGGTCACCTCCCTGACTAAGACTCTTCTCCCCCAATTGCTGAGGTTAGATATTGAAGAAGTTCCAACCCTCTTCCATATACTAATGACGGAGGCCACTGAGCTCAATGGGCTTTTTCAAAGCAGCAGAAATGTTTCTGGATCCTTCCACAGATTTATGCCTCAAGACAATCCTGTCTCTGAGATCTACAGACAATTCCTTTGAATTCATGTTTGGTGTTTGACCTCTGACCTGCACCGTCAACTGTGTAACCTTATAATGACAGCTGTGTGTCTTTCCAAATCAAGTCCATCATCAATTGAATTTGCCACAGGTAAACTTTAAACTATGGAAACATGTCAAGGATGATCAGTGGAAACGATTCAATTCTGAGCTTCAAGGAAAAGGCTTAATTATGTAGATAATGCCAACATCTAAACACAGGGGCACCTGCAGGATATTATCAGAGCATACGCACAAAACTATCACCTCACCTGACCCGCAAGAGCACAACCACATCTCCAACACGCATCATGTGTGTCATACAAAACCAGCATAAACCTAAACCACAAAAACTGCTGACCAATTTTTTTTCATTTTTTACAAATTATAATAAATAATAAACAAATGAAAGCAAAACCTACCCCTGTGATACATGGGAGGAGGATGGAGATTTCCAGGTTCAAGTGATGTGTCAGAGACTTCCAGAGGAGGAGAAGGTGAAGCAACAATATTTGCTTAATTTCTATTTTTTTGGGAAACATTTTGACTAGATGAAACAGTTCAACTCCCCCTCAGTCTTAGCGCGACGCTCAGGAAAAGAGCAGCAGATGTCATGGTCGTACAACCATCGACCATGGTCGTTCAGTTCGCAAACCACAAAAAAAAAAAACTCATAAACCAAGCAATCTGCCAGAACCGCGCACACAGTAAAAAGCTCAGGCGGGATCCAAATGACCGCTCTTAGAACTACGGGACGGAGCAAACTCCACCCATTCATTTTTAGCTTAAAGAAAAAGCGCCAAGCCACCAAATAAACAAAAGTAAACTGACCAATAACATTTAGGCTTAGGACATACATGTTCCCACCCCCACAGACTGGTGTACAAGATGTTTTGACACAAAGTATGTTTTTTCCTCAACAATTTTGTTACTACTAAAGAGGGTTAGATAATAAAAAAATTCAAAAACTATTCTTTTTTTTTACTTATAGAAAAATTGCAAGGTACGCAGTGCGTACAGCTGCAGGCCCCCCATTTAAACAAACCAATTTTCCGCACTATAAGGCGCACCTAAAAGCCTTCAATCTTCTCAAAAGCCGACAGTGCGCCTTATAATCCGGTGCGCCGTATATATGTTTAAAACACTTAAGGTGTTTTAAATGTAGCAATTTATTTCAGCCACTGGGTGGCTTCCCGTTCATATTTGCTACATCTCGTTCATGGATCTGAGTATTGAGTGGTGCGGCTCTCAAGGCAGGCTTCGTTTATTACTTCATTCTATTGTGTGCGTCCATTGAATGTAAGTAATACTGTTGTTGGTTTAGTTCGGTTTTATAAATGTCTAAGA
>CAEFZY010011852.1:0-26626 GCA_903066815.1 Brachyrhaphis roseni
AATAATAATAATAATAATAATAATAATAATAATAATAATAATAATAATAATAATAATAATAATAATAATAATAATAAAAACATCAGTGGATTATCATTAACATGGCCGTTTTAGTAGCTGACCTATCCTTCTATTGTTTATATGGCCCAGAAATAAATACTTTTAGTCAATTTGTTGCAGAAAAAAAAAGTTACGTTTTCTTTTGGAAATGGATTTCTGTTGTTATTTATTAAACTACGCAAAGTCCGGCAGTCAGACAACGTGTATTCATGAACATAATAGAAATATATCTCCGTGATTTTCTGGCCAGAGATTTTGCCTCTGAGGTTTTGTGTGGAGGCAGACTTCAATTGGCTGGGTCCCAGCCAATTTAGACTCCGCCCTTGACTCCTTAACTAGGCTGGCCCCGCGCTGTCAGCCGCAGTTATGCGCGTTGGTTTTAGTCCCTGCGGACGCAGTTTACTCTGACAAACACTGACTAATAGACGACCTGCAGCGCGACGCGGAGACGGGGAGCCTTTTCTCCAAAGAGGTCAACAACACCAGCCTAAATAGGTAAGGCATGTTTATGTTACTGTCACGTTGAGCAAGGCCGCCTGCTGAGTGCTTAAGTAACAGTGCACACCGATGTAAGTGATGAGATTCTAATATGCATCCATTCAGATTTTTTAAAAACGGCACCACTTGCACCAAGAAGCATGCAAACATCGCAAAGCGCAACTTTAAAGTTTTAACTACATGTTCGCTTCTTGCAGGTTTTGAATGTAAAGCTTCTCCATGCCCAAGAGAGGAATTTAAGCCAGAACGTCAGTAGTCTTAAGCAGCCCATGGACACTGTCAAGAGCTCTTAAAAGGACGCTATTTTCAAGAATCTCCCGGATATTAATTCTCCTGATTAATAATAAGAAAAGGCGCTTCGGGGAACCTCCAGAGAGAAAGAGAGATGGATGTGGCGGCCGATCAGCCCCGCTGGATGCATCCCCACGCAGCCATGCTGAACGGACAACACCCGGACTCTCACCACCCCGGCCTGGGTCACAGCTACATGGAGCCCACCACACAGCTGCTCCCTCCAGACGAGGTGGACGTTTTCTTTAATCACCTGGACTCGCAGGGAAACCCTTACTACCCAAACACTGCCAGGGCCAGGGTGTCCTACAGCCAAGCGCACGGTAATTTGAATAAAATACAAATAGGTCTTCTTACAAAGTTCACACTGTAACTATAACGTTTTTTTTTTTTTTGCATTTAAATTCTTATTAAGATAATAAAGTTTAGCTTATTTAGCCTGTATAATTTTTATTTGTGCAATTTTATTGCAAACAGTAACTGAACGTATGTGCCATTTAATTACTTCTTTTGACTTGCACGTTTTATTTTACTTGAGTAACCTAGGTTACATTATATATTTATGCGCATGTAAATAAGGAGAATGAACCCTCGGAATCAACAAGTCTCCTCGCGTCCAAACTCCCTCCAACCAACATAATCATTTCATCTTCCTCACAATAAACTTCTGCTGTTGTTTCCCAGCTCGTCTGACGGGGACTCAGGTCTGCCGGCCTCATCTCCTCCACAGCCCGGGGATCTCATGGCTGGACGGAGGGAAAGCAGCCCTGTCGGCCCACCACCATAACGCCTGGGCCGTGAGTCCGTTCAGCAAGCCCAGCCTGCACCACCCGGGCTCCGCTTCCCCCGGCGCCCTCTCCGCCGTCTACCCGTGCAGCAGCAACTCAAACGCGGCCACCGCGTCTTCTTTGACGTCGCCGCCCCAAACCAACTCCCACCTGTACACCTTCCCCCCTACTCCTCCGAAAGACGTCTCCCCAGACCCGGGGGCCGTCTCCCCTTCCTCCGCCGCCGCAGTCCGGATGGACGAGAAGGAATCTATCAAATACCAATTGTCTTTACCGGACAGCATGAAGATGGAGGACTCGGGTCCGCTCCGAAGCAGCCTGGCCTCAATGAGCGCCCAGACGCCCTCCACGCACCATCCCATACCGACGTACGCCCCCTACTCTCTCCCAGCGGCCCACGACTACGGCGGCAGTCTGTTCCACCCCGGCAGCCTGCTGGGCTCCTCGCCCGGCTTCAACCACAAGAGCAAGAGCAAGGCGCGCTCCTGCACCGGTGAGCAAACATCAGTCCAAAATCCAAAATAAATTCAAGGGTATTAACTCTTAGAAAGAAAGAAAAAGAAGGAAAAAGAGAAAGAAATAAGAAAAAAAGAGCCTGCATGTGTAGAAAAGGCTGCCTGTAGGTTTCATGATGATTTTATGGAGAGTCTCCAGGTTGGGATCCTTTAAAGTTTAATCAGATAATAAAGAGAACCAGATTAACTCTGTTTTTACATTTATTTTATAATGAGCATATATAAACCATGGTTGGTATTAAGGGTCCCGGCCAATTTGCCAGTTTGCCAATTCATGCGCGTTCCCATTTTGTGCTTCTTTATTGTTATATTAACCCTGTTAGATTATTTCTTTTTTATTTTATTATTAGAATTTATTTCAGGAAAAAGTGCCCAAATCTCAAGTATGATTGAATATAATTGTTTATTGCGGTTTAAATTCAGCTCTATTTAAGTAATTTAACTCGTTTTTAAAATATGCAAAATTTCAACTCCGGAGGAAACAAAAACAAAGTGAGCAGCTCGTGAATATCATTTGCTACTGTAATATGATCGCAACTCTCTAGAGTACCTTACGGATAGTTTGTAGAAAATTACTTTAATTTTAATCGTTCACGAGAGCATGAAGCATCCCGAAATTAATTTCGGGTACGAAACGTCCAGATCTATTAAGGCACGAAATGACGGAGGGACGAGATCAGCATCAGCAGGTCGGAAAATGTTAAAAACTGACCGCTCTGTTAAATGTATGAAATGATTCATGGCGAATTTTAAAAGCAAGCAAAACGCAGTTTTCTAAAACTAAAAATAGGAAAAAAAAAACAAACAAAAAAAAAAACATCGTCCATCAATTTTCTGTCAGGATATTAATTAATAGCCTATATTTTTTTTTATGAAGAATTTATATCATAATTTCGTGATGAAAATAAAAGAAACTTAAAACGTATTCCTCAACAATAAATTGTTAAAACCTAAAATTCACAATCATTTTAAAAATACAAAACATTTTCCTTGCAAACTACAGAATTAGTGAGTAGTTTGTATTTGTCTAGGACAGAGGAGAGTGACTTGTAAAACCCTCTTTAGTTAACTGTGACTGTGTAATTACGGCTGAGCCGACTGCAGCTGCAGCAGCAGCAGGTTACAGAGAACTGGATCTGGTGTGAAAGGAAAATCCACATTCGGAGCTGAGAAGAGTGGGAGCCACAAACCCGATATTTAGACTGGGAGTCACTTCTCTGTTACATAAGGCGCTGTCCTGATTGTTCAGAGACACTGTCCTGACTCACTCTTATTTGATTACAGACCAGAGATTCAAGCATGCTCCTGGTTCATATGCAGCGTAATTATACACCCGGAAACTTATTCAACATCAAGTTATTCAGCTTTAATAGAAAGATGCTGATTTTATGCTTTCACAAAAGTTTCTGTTATGATACTGACCTTAATTATTTCCAGTGTGTTTGATTTGTGTAGCATTAGGAGTAATTTTGAAACAATTGTTGTAATTTCCTTGGTCATTTTCAAACATAAATTATATATTTTAAAAAAACTTACGAGTGCTCTGGTTGACTGTTGAGGCTTTAACACACAACTCTATTGTTGCTGGAGCTAAACAAAACTGTTTACAAAAAAAATAAAAATCACCTATTTGACTTAATAACTTAATTTCTTCTTGATAAACTGACTTGTGTATGCATGCATGTTCCTTGTCAGAGGGCCGTGAGTGTGTAAACTGCGGAGCCACCGCGACGCCCCTGTGGAGACGGGACAGCACCGGACACTATCTGTGCAACGCTTGCGGCTTGTACCACAAGATGAACGGCCAGAACAGACCGCTCATCAAACCCAAACGCAGGCTGGTGAGTCCTCCAACCTCTCTGTAAAGAAGCCAACGTCGCTGTGTGTGCGTGTTTTGCGAGAGGGAGTACATAAAGAGAGTGTAAGGTGAAGGGTGAGGGGAGAGGGAACAATTCCTGGAAAGTTATATTTTCCCAATCAGTTTCCAGGAATTGTGCTTCTCGCTCACCTATTGCTCCTTTGGCTCAGGCAGCAAGCAGAGAGAGGCCATCTGTGTTGTTGGTGTTATCATTATTACAACCACCTCTGATACTGTCATTGATAGCAGGCCAGATGGACTCCGGTTCAAACAAAACACTTAATTCTGCTGTGTTCTTCTTAAACCTGGAACTAAAAATGTGACATTGGTTGACATGTTGAAAGGAAAGTGATTGTCTGCTCCCAGTAATAAAGGCATGGGTGAAATATTATTATTTTACTATTACTTCTCACACGGTGATATTAACTGTTTTGGAGATTGTAAACCTTCCAGATGTTGATATTTTAAAAGTCATAGTTAATGCAATGGGAATCAGTCCCACAAAGCTGAACACAGGTTTGTTTGTCTCAGGAAACATTTGAAAAGATTTTCAGCTGCATTTGAAATCAGAATCAGAGATCATGTGCTGTCCTTAAATATCAGCTTTGGTGATGGGAATAAGCAAACTTCTTAGAATGCGATAATAATCAAACAGAACTGAAGAGCATAAGTAAAATATAAAACAACGAAAAGGAACAGAAAACATCATTACCAGGTAGAATAGAATATTAATACTTTTTTTGTCCATGTTTATGTCCATTTCACAATATTAAGTTTACCTGCATGAAAAATTGATACAAAGTAAAAAAAAAAAAACAAACAAAAAAAACTTCAGATTTTAACCCAATAAAAGGTCTGCAAGGATGAATTTATTATTCAGTTTTGAATTGATCAGATTAGTAGTGATGCTATCTATTTAAACTGGGATGAAAAATGATAAAAATTTTTTTTTTTTTTTGAAGATTTACCAAAATGTTTAAGATCAGCGGTTTGTTCTCTTTGTTTTTACATGAAAAAAAAAAAAAAAAAATCTGCAACGTTGCAACCTCAGATAAAATCCATAAAAAAATTACAGCATGAAAAAAACCCCAGTGGTTTGAATAAGATGATAAACAGTCAAGAGGTCTCATTCACCTGCATTAAGGAGTGTTTGCTCACCCATATGAACTGATCCCTTTAAAAATAAACGCAGTAGAAAAACAACTGCCTGTTTCATACAAAGTGTACGACCTCTCCCCCCTCCTCTCCCCGTCTCTGGCTCGGCCCATACATGCAGAGACAGTCATATATCAGCTCTGTCTTCCGTATGCAGCTCGGCCCGGGGTCGCAGCGCCGCACTGTGCCTTTCGCTCTGCGGCGGCAGTAGCAGCAGCCTTCCAGTTGTTTCCTATCCGGATGTCTGACCGCTCCAGATAAAGCTACACGGCTTCCTCCTCTGGCCTCCTAACTACAGGGCTACACCTCAGTTTTTTAATGGTCAAGCTTTCCGTCCACCACAGAGTCAGAGCATCGCAGGGAGTAAAGAAAATATAGGCGCAGCAGGGCATTTTTGGAAGATGATATATGTGTCAGAGGGCATCGTTTAATTATACTGTGCAATAAAAGCAACAACAAAAACATTATGCAACAACAACAAGCAGATTTTATGTTTACATCCTCTAACATAATGCAAATCAGGAGTCAAATTATTGTGTCCTCAAAATAAACCAGGCTAGATTTGTAAAGCTGCTGCTACACTGACTAAACAATCTATTGGATTTAATTAATAATAATAATAAAAAAAACAACAAAGTGCATTCATTTGATTGATAGATTCTAATCAATACTTCTGAGCATGGTTTTAAGTTGAACAGCTAAAAATACTTTAAAAAATTAGCTAAATTCCAGCAGTGTTATTCAATCAGATTGTAATTGTTTGGTGATGTTAAAGAGACAAAAAATACAAATTTGCGAATAATCTCTAAAATGTTAAACTTTTTTAATCGACTATGTAAGTTAGGATGCATACCTAATTAATGTAAACCATAGATACGGTGTGCAGTGTATGCATGGTTTGTTCTAGACACGGGCCAACAGGGGCCAGTGCCCCAGTAGAACTGGTTCTGGCCCATTTTGTGGCCCCTGTATGGAAGAAATAATACTAAATAAGTTTCTTATTTTATGCACTGGCACAGAAACAATATATAATTAGTCCCTTTGACCAATTAAGTTTTTACCTTCAGAGTTTTACTTCAACAGTGAATTAAATATTATGGTGTTGTATTTTTAGCTTCAGCCATATTGAGACAGGATCACAGTTCTCATCTGTTAGGTCAGGGGTCTGCAGACTGCAGCTCCGGAGCCATGAGTTGCTCTTTGGCTCTGTGCCTCATTTATTATAATAAACAATGAATTATTGATCTGTTTTTTCGTCCTGTACATCCATGAAAAAGACACTATGCCCTTCCTGGATCCCCCTGCTAAATTTGGCATAGAACCGCCATTGTATATTTGCAATGAGTTCCTCAGACTCAAGAAAAAGCTCAGCTAGCTAGCAAGTTTGACTTTAACATTAACACTGTAGCTAAAACAAGATGAGATTAGTTTCTTGCTTCAAAGCACATAAATCTTCTCAACTACAAGTCAGGTAATAGTCCTTAGCTTTTATTAAGCTCTTATATTGATTTTGCAAACCAACATGACTTATCAAAATGTAAACAATTTCTCTTGCTAATATTATTCAATACATACCAAAAAACCCTTCTCACATTGTAAAGACAAAATTCACATGTAGCTAAATATGAGCAGTGCCTTTGTCTTCTTTTGCATGAAACTAAATGATTTATAAAGGTTATTGTTTTATGTTTTACACACAGATCCAGTTCAATTCCACTAACATGAAAATAGGCATAAATAAAGGAATTTAGTTCATGCTCACTAATAACAATTATACCACACAGACAGGTTCAGATTCTGTAACGTACAGTCAAAATTTATTAATTGACAATCAAATTAAGTTGATAATTTAAGAGCATATGTTTAATTTATGTCAAGTCACTTCTTCTTTGCAACTTCTGTATATAACAACAGTATGATCAAGTTGGCAAAACAGAAAAAAACATTTAACACAAATAGAAAATTAAATGCGTTCTCTCAACGTCTCATTGCTTTTCTGCATTTGGTGTTGAGCTCCAATCAACCCTGAACCTTAATTAATTTGCAGTCGGCTGCCAGACGAGCGGGGACCTGCTGCGCTAACTGTCAGACGACCACCACCACACTCTGGCGGCGCAACGCAAACGGAGACCCGGTGTGCAACGCCTGCGGCCTTTACTACAAGCTGCATAACGTAAGTTTCCTTTGTGTCCTTGGTGTCAGCTCATTATGAAGCTGAGTGGACGTAAAACGAACGGCTCCACTGATGATCGAGTATTTAGACAGCAATGAAAAATAGGGAGAAGTGGAAGAATTGAGGGGTTTCCTATTCGGACACTGTGGCTCTCCTTGGTGTTTTCTTTCTTTGTGTTATTGTTTCCATGGTAGGCGTAATTCCCTCGAGACTAACAATGGTGGGACTGTTGTTGATTAACAATTAACTGACTGCATGAACATATATTTTCTGCATTTAGGAAGCAAAACACACCACTTCACAGAAAAACTTCATTCTTTATCATTATCTTATATAATACTCATGGTCAACAAATTCACAGTTTGGTTTTGAGATGTACTTACTAAAACCTAAAGGCCCATAATGCTTTAGAAAGATGCACAACCATTGTTTTTGAGAGTATTGCTTATGTCCAGTTCTGATCATGTTTCTGTGTTAACCAGCTGACCAAACACTCTGGACAAATTGAATTTCCATTTAAATTTGATGTGATAGTTGTCAGATAAACAATTAGAAAACCCACCATAATCTGAAAGGGATCAAGCTTATGTTTGAAAAATTACAAGATGGAAAATTATTAGAGCACAATATAAAATCAAGGGTTTTTACACTCTTTTTAGAGGAGAAAACACATGCTTTCAATCCCAAAGGCATTGCTTGAAGGCGATTTACATTGGGAAAGTTCCACAAGCTCACACATCACATTTATTTCTCTTTTTGTTTGTTTGCTTTGATGAATAAACTAAAGCAGAAATCCAAATTTAGCACTACCTTTGCTGCTCTTCACAGATAAACAAATCCTGATATTAATTGGTTAATTGGGGGGATATTTTCTCAGGTATCAATCCTGCAGCTTAATGAACATTCTGATCATAGTTGACCAATAGTATTACAGTGTTGCTTTGACAAAAGAGATGGGCACTGTTCCTTCAGCTTCCTCATCTATACCTGTCCAAACACTCAAGTTAATCAGCCAGCAGACTAGTAGTGCAAAGCAACAGGTGGGGGACGGGCAGCACTGACTTACTTTATGCTTTATGCAGCCGGGGAACCTCTAGTTGTTCTGGCACTTTAACATCTTAAAAACTTGCTATGCATTGATACTGATAACCAGCACGTATCTGAACGCCACTTGAACACTTGAACATACTTTTATTCTGTTGGGTGAAATCTTTTTATAGTCTTAAAGATGAATCTTTTCCTCTTATGATAGATAATTATGCTTGTTTAGATATGACTCAGATAAAAGCTCATGCTTATACAAATGTTATTATGCAATTTCAAATTAAAGGCACGACTGACCTCCTCTTCTTATCCTCGTTTCAACAGGTGAACCGGCCTCTTACCATGAAAAAGGAGGGAATACAGACTCGCAACCGGAAAATGTCCAACAAGTCCAAAAAGAGCAAGCGGGCCAGCGACAGCTACGAGGAGTTTTCCAAAAGTCTGCATGACAAGAGCTCCTGCTTCACCGCCACCTCTCTGGCCGGTCACATGACCATGGGCCACTTGCCGCCTTTCAGTCACACTGGACACCACATGCTCCCCACGCCCACCCCCATTCACCCGTCATTCGGACACCCGCACCACTCCAACATGGTGACGGCGATGGGCTGAGGAGATGGATTTTAGCATCCTGAAATGGCTTCATATGAGGGGATAAGAGTCTGAGTAAAAAAACAGGATGTAAAGACCTGCTGACGTGCAACACATGTGTCTTTATCGACCATGTGTCTTGATTGATTATTGCAGTCACACATTGTGAAAGGAAAGGCCTTTTTCTCCTCTATCAACAGGTACTGAATTTGCTGGAGAAACATTGGGCCTTCTTATTTTTTGTTGTTTTTTTTTATCCAGGCACATAAAACGTGTATTTGCACCATGTAGTTTTGTCCCCACTGACTGCCTGAACTTAGGCACAGCTCAATAAGTACTGAGCAGGTTCCCTAGTAACTGTGAATATTGTAAATGTGTGAAACTGGAGGGTGCATCCCAGACAGAAAAAGAATCCTTTTACCACTTAAAAAATGCTGGCTTTTTGGCTCATGGACGATTTTAAAAGCAGTTTTCCACAAGAGGAAACAATAAAGGTTTATGAACTTTAATGTTAACACTGTTTACTATAAATATTGTTATTGTAATTAATATTGTTATTCAGATAATTTATTTTCACTATTGTTTCCTCTCTTGTCTATATCATCTGATTTATAATATGGATACTGTTATCACAGTTATGAGTATATTTTTAGCTGAGGCGCTTTGTCTGAACTGGTCAACCTTTATACTCTAACAAATAAAGAGATTAAGTTCACTATACCATCTTTCCTGCCTGTTCAGTGCTGCGAGTCTTCGGGGTGAAAATGGATTCTGACGCATGTGGACAAAAATGTACAGAGATGAAAAGAATAAATAGCAGAATAAATAAATACATAGAAGTCCATCACCAATTTACAGCATCAGTCTGACGGATTTAGTTCTATGTGCATTTTAGTTCTAAAATATGTCTCAGAAAAGTCTTTAAAACTATCATCATGGAAGAATGCGTCAATAACTTCTTCACAGTTAAGTCTAAGGTAGCAATGTACCAAATGTAGAAAAAGAAATACAATTTTACTTCTTGGTTGTAAGAAAACATTCTTAGTTTTGTCAATTTTAGTGGATTCCTTGTATTTGTGGGGGAAATAGCTGAAATTCTCTACTACTTAAGATCCCTTCTAAGAACAATTATTACTGTCTATTTTATTAATTCATACACCAAATACATCTTGATATGCATTAACATGCACAGTGGAAACCTTCTTAGTACTACCGCAGAACTTAAAGACTACAGTTTTCTTGATCTCCTTTTATGAGGGTTCAGCTAATCAGTGTCAAGAAAAATAAATGACTTTGCAAATGCCAATCGCATTTCAAGTAGCATCTTACCAAGATATGTCAGCTTCCCAAGCTGCATTTTCTCTCAAATATCTCAGTTATGCTCGATGAAATACAACCGCAAATAAACGATTGTTTCGCAAATAATTTGTTTGTCAAATAATTGGTGCTATTCTGTATACGCCTATGAAGAAGCCTACAACTTTGTGTGTTTTTATTTGGACATGTGGAAATTTAATATTACTTTTATCAATACTGATGAATTAAAGTAATATATAAACAATGAAAACCTTTTAAATTTTTCGGTGAAATGTGAAAAAAATGTGGTGAGGTATAAGTTGGGACACCACCACATCAATTCGCAGGAAAAATTATATAAATGACATTGAGATGGGACACATCAGGCACATGTGAACATAACATCATCATCTTTTGTCTTAAGGCCTTCACAAGGAATGTCGTTGTAGGTTATGAGGCTTTTAAAATAATTTGGAAGCATCAAGTGCACAAGCAAAGGAAACTCAAAACAACTGCCTGTTTGCCGAGATCTGGCTTTTCCAGCAAGTTCAACTTGAAAGCTGGTGAAATAAAAACCTCAATGCATGAGCTGAAACCCCAGAAAACAACATTAATAGCAAAAGTTTCGGCCTGTCTTCTTCATCAGTGTGCAGTGAGGAAACATTTGCTCTCTGAGAATAATACGAAGGCAAAACTAATTTTGAAACCTTCTCCTCCTCTACACTAGACTGGTAGATCTGGTAGTCTTGCTGACTAGTAGAGCCAGAAAGACGTCTCCAATTAAATTTGCTTCAGGTAAAGCTGGTAAGATGGGATAATATAGTGCTATACCTGGTGAGGTGAAGGTTCCAGCAGGAAGACCCAGGACACAATGGAGCGACTATGTTTCCTGGCTGGATTGGGAACATCTTGGGATTCCCTTGGAGGAACTGGCCCAAGTGGCTGGAGAGAGAGAAGTCTGGGCTTTAGGACAACACTGGGGTCTAGACTGAGACAAGACCAAGGACAACACACAATGAGTGACAAGTCTTGTGTATCATAACGATACAAGCTAACACAAGTGGAATATAGAGTACTTTAAATCCTTAGTTGCCGAAGTGGGTAGAAAACCTTCCCAAAGGTGAATAGAAACTGAAGCTCTGACTTTCTTTAAGTAAGGTTATGTTAAACATTATCAGCAGTCAATAGTTTACCTGCTGTAGATAAAAACTCTCATTTCTCTGCAATAATCCAGATTAGTTGCTTGCAGAGAGGGAAGCTAGCCACTAGTCTGAGCAGGGCCAACAGGGACTCCTGTTGTATGCTACCAGTGAGCTTCCATGTGAAACACACACTGCAGAGCAAATCGTGTTAATCAGAGTCATAATCTGACTCAAACGGCTGAGTGGTATAAGAACTCCTGGAGCAGCCAGTGCTAAAGACTCCAGACGACCTGATCGCATAAACCAGTGGACGAAATCCTTCAAGACTCTCGTATCGTTCTCTAACTCAGTGCAACCACTTTCCTTGCTTGTCTGTCATCATGACTTCCTCTTTCTGTTATGTGTTCTTGGTGTACCATGTTTCAGATTTCATCTTGTTCTCTCTCCACTGGCTTGTTCAGTGCCACAGGGACGTCTGCGCTCAGCTGTTGTATATTCTGCAGGTCACTTAAAGGTCAGCTGAAAGGCCACATAAACAGCAAAGACACTTAGCCTCCAGCATAAACTCCTCTCAGTGATTGGGTCCTAAGGGCCTTGCTGACTTGCAGTAAAGTTGCTTGTTTGATGTGCAAAAGACTGGGTCAAAGAAAACAGTGCTGCTGTTTATAGATGTGTGTTTTCTTTAATGCTAAAATTGTGTCTTTAAGTCACAAAGATAATGTGAGTAAATGCATAATTTCATTAAATTTTTTGGAAAAAATCACTTTGCATTCTGTCCACTTGTGGAAAAATAGTTATTCCCTTTTTGATAAACTATAAATTAGCCAGTGACGTGCGGTCAGGGGAGGCAGAGCCTATATTGGACAAGCGGTAATAAGAAAATTGTAGTTCCCACATGTGGACGCAGCAAATGTGGAGAAGAAGGAACCTACATGTGAAATGCTATGTGTGAGGAAAAATGAACACTCCAGATCACACTGAGTACTCAGTCTTGGTGGCGGCAGCATCAAGCTGTGGGAATATTTATTATCAGGCAGGTCAAGGAAAGTGGTCAAAGTTGTTGGGAAGATAAATGGAGCTAATTTCATGCGTTTCTGGAAAGAATACCTCTTAGAAGGAAAGGACATCAGAACACTGCAATGAGTTTTATCAATTTATTAATATCAATTATCGTATTTTAAACCCATTTGATGCATCGTACTAAGTGACCTGAGACAAGACAGATTGCTGGACTTAATCTTTGAATAGTTTTATCACAAGGGAGCTGCAAAGCAGACAAAACCCAAGAGGAAAACATTTTATACTTCCCCCTACACACTACTGATGTGTGTTCATGTTAGCAGCTGCTAAAAACAGGATAATGACACATGCAGATGGAGCTGCAATCAATTAGTGTAGCTCAAAGCAATCTCATGCACTAGAATAACCCAGTCAAAGTCCAGACGTAAGTTTAAATGAAAATCTCTAGCAAGACTACAAAACTCATGTCGACAGATTGTCTCCATCAAGTCTGATTGAGTGAGAAATTTCACTTTCTAGATGTCAGTAGAGACATTCTCCAAAAGACTTTCAGCTTTTAGGTGATACTTTGTGTTGGTCTATCCCATACATTAAATAAATATAAGGTGAGAAAAAGTTAAAGAGTTCATGGAGTCTGAATATTTTTGCAGGGCACTGGATGTGCATTTTGTTCTGTCACTGAGTCTGGGTATTTGAAGCAGGAACAAAGGATGCAAGTTGCTTTGCTCCAGCAAACACGGACATATATGGGGCAAGGAAAGAGCTAAGTACCTGAGATGTTTTGTCCTTCCTTCCCACTGTCCTCCCGTCCCGGCCTAGATAGCCCGCCTCTCAGATTTCCTCAAGGCTGAGCCTTGGGCTCTTTGTCAACTGTGTTATAAGATAGTGGGGCCCAAACGCCCAGTCCCACGGGCCCTAACACACAGGACATTAACCCAGTGCCTACAGTGTAGCACTGTCAGGCAGATGTAATTCTCCCTCCCTCTCTCCTGGAGCCTCCCTCCACCTTTCATTGGCGCAACAGGCAAAAGAAAAGAGGTGATTGTTTGGGGACAAGAGGGATGAATTTGTCTGCCTCAGACAGGAGAAGAAAGGCCGTTTGAAAGGGACTTGTCAGTAGTCGTGGATCAGGTGGTTGGAGGGTGTTCCACTTCTCAGAGAAAACGCACCATGTGTCAGCACGTTCTACCTCTTTCTGCCAAGTCTACAGCCGCTCTGTTTGCATCAGTGTGTGTTAAAATATACAATTTGATCCATAGTTGTTATAATTTACATATTTCATTTGAACTGCCTTCTTTCGGCTGCTTTGCTCCTTTACCAAAGAAAAACTATTTACCTGGACACAGTCCTATTTTGATTTTATTGTCTCTGCTTTTCAAATATCCAATCTTAAGAGGCATGATTGTGGTTTACCTTGATGGAAGACAGAACAATTAGCGACACATTTCCAGACGCAGTCGAGGTATGTACGAAGTCCCCAGAGGATCTGAGAGTTTTGTTGGTGGCTCTAATTTTTCCCCAGGGATCCTGTGGACTGGCAATGCAAGCTTTTTCTTTCACTTGGCTCCTTTGTCATTTGTTACCTCTTAACATCCAGTCACAGTTTAAATGTTAGCATTCACTGATTCGTACGCCAGACGGATGGGTTACTTTTCCCTCAATTCCGACATCTACTGCAGCTTCCTTTAGTAAATAAAACATATTTTTCTTGCATGTCCTACATCACCATCTGTTTTCTAATCTACCCTTTTAAAGACCACCTTTGTTTTTGACTCCAGCAATTTAATTTGTTAGAGAAACAAACGGTCTAAGGAGTTGCTGTCACACAAAGGTGGGAGTTATAAATTTCACTAAGGAGCTGATTTAGTATGCCCACCCAGTCCTAAAGCCCTCATTCCACTTGGCACCCGGCCCCTCTTTATCTTGTCTTTACTGGAAAACTACAAAGTCATATTTTCAGCGACAAGATGGCATTTTAATAGGATCCCAGAGTAAGTATGTGACCTCAGGTGAATTACACAGTAAGTGCTTCCAGGACAAGGGGTCAGTAAAGTCTTCAAAAGAGGCTGCAAGCTGCACTTATTTGGACCCTAAACTTGTGGCTTAAAAGAAACTTGATTTAAATGTCTGCATTACTAATTGCTTCTTAACTCAACTTTATTTACTATAGTCATTTTCAAGTGCAAATGTAATCCAAAGTCCTTAACAAGACAAGTGGCATAAATAACACATAAATGAATTAGTAAGATAAAAATTGTTCCACCATTTTTTATAGACAGTATAAAGCTGACGATGTAAATACATTTATACTGATGCTAGCCAGATAAATGTCAGTGTTTTAGGATACTTTTGCATTGTAACCCTCCGTGTGAAGTGATGAAGACTTACAAACAGTGAGTTTAATGTAGGAATTTATCAGAATATTTAAGTATATTTATCTGTCACAAAATTTATTAGTCATTTAAAATATTTTTCTTTAGCTTTCAAAAGTATTAAACAACATGCACAAATATGAATGAGTCAATTATAAATGACTATTAAGTCATAATATTGACATTTTAGTAAGTTCAATATTGAATTTATTTACAAGTAGAACAACTAATTAAGTATATTGTTAAAAAATAGATATATATTGATTAACTATAGAAAACAAAATATCATAAAATATAAGTAGTGAGAAATTATGAAAGGAGCTGAGAATTAAAACATATTTTTAGCTGATTAAAGCTTCAAATCAATGTCTCTCTTTTAAATGTAAACACGTCATTTGGAAGTCCAAACACATGTCATCATGACTTTAAAGGAAAAATTTTGGATAAGAAAAGCAAAAAGGTGACCTCAACTTTGAATGAGCCAATGGGATTCATCAGCTCCGGCCACTTCAGAATGATCCGAAATAAACACTGTTACTGACTTTGATGATGCCAGTAAAAAATATCTCGACACGCAGCTGTTCAGTCATGAAACTTCTCCGTCACGACTGAACTGGTTCCTATGAACGTCTACGGGAGTCCCAATAGATGCCCATTCAAAACATTTTTGGATACACTTTAATTTAGAGCCATCCAAGAAGGTGATACCTGCGACTTTAAAGTTTCAGCTTCTGGGCTCAAATTTGATTTTTTTGAAACTTTCTTGCAATTTAATTTTAACCTCAACAAAGCAGCAGAAATAAAACAAAGTTATTCAGATGAAAATACTTTTATTCAATCAAGAAGTTTCTTTCTGATAGGTAATGAGACAGGCCTCTCTCAAAAGACAACTAAACAATGCAATGAGATTGTAAAAAACAAGGTTTCATCTTAAAAAGGAACAACACAAAAATACAAAAAAATATTTAAAAAAATAATAAAAGTGTTTTTATTCTGAATACGACTGAAGCAGAGTAAAAGATTTAGGATTTGAAAGAGAAAAATGTATTTTAAGACTTTTAGCACCCATTTTGGTTGCTGTCCTAAATTCAAAAACTTTGTGCCAATTAAAAATATTCAACTTCTGTTTTATTACTTTTTAAAACACGTTAGAGTGTATGGTGGGACTTGAAAACCTTTGTAGTCAGAGCCAGTACTTCTTAATAAATGAAAATTGTTGATCTACATATTAAAATCTATCTTTTTCAGTCACCAGACACAATAAACTTCATGTCCCAGTCCAAATTCCCAAACAATGCCAGTGGTGATATAATCTGAATTCAGTTTTATGTCAACATCTTAAATCACGACTGAATTGACGTGATGTAACTGACCTTTGGTGAAACAGAAAGCTTCACTTTCAAAAAAGTATTATTCAAAGAGCAGCTGTAAGTGGTTGAGTAACATGGGGAACATATGGCTCATCCTGATCAGTTTCCATCAACAGGGCTAATCTCTGCTGCCCGCTGTAACAGCCCATCTATTAGAAAGTGATGGTTTATGTCAACAAGGGTTACACAGGTATTTTGAACACACCTGCTTTCCGCTGAAATCATTACAAACACCATCTAGAAAAAAAATATATATATTTAAAGAGGTTATCATTACTTACCATAATCTGGTAGGTGTTGCTTACTTTTAAGCCAACTTCAACAGCTACAAAGCTAACCGAAACCAGTCTTATAAATTAATTATCTGTTACCTGTTAAATACTTCATTATCTTCTCTGCAGTTTAATAATTGAACGAGTACTTTAAAGTGAATTTAATGAGAGGTTTCTCTGATGCCTCAACTTCCACTTGCCTAAGGCACAAGTGGCCACTGTGGCCCAGAAATTCACAAGCTGCACAATACTAAGAAGAAATATTGTTTAAGTTATATGTTAATTAATATATAGACAGTCTTTTCATTTTTGCTTGTTGTGTCTCCAAAACTGCTTAAGTATTTTTTAAGAATCCATCTCAGTTTTCCCAATATGTGAATTGTTTCAATGACTCCCAAGTTAAATTGTGGTTAGGGTTTCATCTACAGGCTCTGGTTTTGAAAGTGCTTGGAATAAGCTAGTCAAAGAACAGTTTTATGACATTAATATGAGTTGCTGAGTCCACAGTCCAATTAAGCTCATTGCAAATTTTAGCTGGGGACGTCCATGCAGTTTACATGCTGTTCTTACTGCATCGAGAAACCCTGCATCCCAGGGTAACATGAGCCTCTACATTAACTATAGAGATGACTGCATGTTTCAGGATCTTTGTCATTTTTGTCTGAACTCCTGTCTTGTTCTGCTGGAAAAATCCACACCACAGAAACTCAAACACATCTGTCAGTGTTTGAATATAGACTTTTGAAGGTTTTGAAATCTGATTATGTTTGTGCAGCAGTATTTTAATTAATTTAAAAGGGTTAACTGATTTTAAAAAAAGTAATTAGATTGTTAAATGAATATGTTTTATTGAAGAGGTGATAAGCAGTCAACGTCTTGCCTGCATTAGTTAACTTCTCATGGTCTTCTTTTTGTATAAATCCAGATTAGCTGACCATAGAGACTGGAACCGAAAAAAATATCAAGCCACAGTAACTTTTTTAATTACATAAATGCAACTATTTTGTAGACTTTTCATGAACAAAGCAAATAGTGTTCAGGCCATAAACAACCGAGAAAATTACATTTCTTTATTTTACGTTTATTTTTTTATCACACATTAGTTTTCTTGCTAACTATGAAATTTTATTTCTGTTGTCGAGCTCACACTATTTCACTATTAAGAGCTCTTCTTTGCATGCAGCTTTTCACTTCTCATCAGGCCTCCCCTCCCATGTCAGAAGTAACAGGATCTATCCTGGATACGTTTCGACACAGGGATAACATTGGAGGAACAATCTGCTCTGACTGACGCTTACATAATAATTGCAGCTGTCATTTTTTGCATCCAGAAAAGACGTTTCTTTTCTGGATGCAAAGAAACTAGAAAGTATAATTACATAAACCCATATTGAATGCTCTGGAAGTGTTTAAAACATCTAAAGTTTGTGTAATCATAACATAATCATAAGCTGAATACATGCAGCCATGTGAAGATTGGGGAACCAATCTTCACATGACAGCCTGATCTTTTTCCTATCATAATTGGACATATGAAACAGAATAAAAACATTTTAACAATAACAAAGTTCAAATTATTCAGTGGGTGTCTTTTTATTTAAGAAATAAATTATAATACAAACCCATATTGTGACCCTCTCCTTGGAATGAACATTGTGTCCCTTATATGGTGACTAATTTGCACTGTTTCAACATCTGATCGTAACTTCTGATTGTTGAAGTGAGAGTGACCTTCATAGTGAGAATCAAAGAGCCGAGTACTAGTCTGATATGGGATTATAAGAGGTCTCAAAAGAAATTAAAATGAGCCATTGTACTGTATGGAAAACAGTCAAAACATATAATTACTGATAAGAAAGTGCATGCAGGTACAATAAGAGAAATAATGCACAAAAATATCTATATGCTGCACATCGTTCTATCGAAGATGTGGAAGGAAGACACCTAACCTCTCGCCGATAGTCGAGAGGTTAATGCTCCTGGCTGGCAGCAGGGCGACCCGGGTTCGATTCCTGGCTCCGACCACACCACATTTCACTGCTTGTACTTGTGACAGTGCAATGACAATAAAATTGAATTATTATTTAAAAAAGTAAAGGTGAAGACGAACTGGGTCTTACAACTAGACAATGGTCCAAACCATACCAGCTGGGAATCAAGAAATGGAAAGTCTTGTCCTAGTTAAAGTCCAGATCTTGATCTCATAGAAAGGAAGGTGTCCTAACTTTATCGTCCATTAGATTAGAAATCATTTGTTGATAGCTTTTGTTTAATCAGAATTGCTGGATCATCTTATGGATTTTTACCTTATATTTCTGTATTATCACCATAAAAATACAACATATTTACTGTATATTGCTTGTCATAAAGTGGGACTTGATCCCAGGTATGTTGCTCTTAAGAAGAGAGCTCAAAGCAGACTTGCAGGTCCAACAGGATGCAGTCAACTTAAACTCAATTTTTAAGACAAAAGACATTTTCTAGCTCAAATTCTTCTATTTACAAAAAAGCTTTGAAATGTTTATAATTTGCTCAAGAAGTTGCATTTAGTGCATTTTATGAAACTCAGATGCAAGTCTGAAAGTCTTGTATCTCAAACTTATGTTTACCACCAACAAAGGCTGTGTTGGCCAGGTATACAGGGATTTTTGGCAGCTTGGACACGGAAATAATCAGATATTCAAACTGATAACCTTAAACATTTCCATGACATCAGTTTGACATTTGCATCGTGTTGGGTGAGGACTTTAAAAAGCTTTAAACTTGTAACATTAGAGATTACGGAAAGGTGAAAGACTAAATCACAGCATTTGCATCCACTAGATATAAATATGGTACTAAACTCTCATTTTACATTTAGAGTTGTTCTCCACTCTTTTGTTAGTAGTGAACTTCATATTTATGTTCATTCCCTTTTGCTTAGATTATAAACAAGTAAATATGATTAGGGTTAGGCAAAATTTTCCATATTATAAAAATGCCAAACGACAGTTCCAAATAATATCAAGAATTACACACAAAGTTATAACTTAGCTACTTTCAACGTTGGTTACAGACATGCATTACCTTCTCACCTCACTTTTTAAAAACTTTAACTCATTGCCTTTTTGATGAGTGTATCACTTACAGCTACCTTTCATTTCCTCTCCTTTGTATTGATTTTTCCAAAATATGATTCTTTAACCCATCAATCAATGTGTACAGCTCCATATATTTTGCATTTTTTACCTTTTCCTTATACAATTATTGATATTTATTTTTGAAAATGCACAGCAGTGATGAAGCATTGCTTTAATGGCATCCACATTTAGTTGTACTTTATATGAAATTTATGTTAGATGCAAAAACGGTACAGTAAAAAAACCCATAGGCTGTTTGGTTTTTATAAATTTAAATGATGAAGATGGCCAAATGGAGGAAGAGGAAAGAGTTGGCTAAAAAAACTCTGCTGCTGCTCCCACCTTCAGTCAAAAACAACTAAATGAAAAAGGTAAAAAAAAAAAAAAACAACAACAATGGGTTCACTCTGTAGATTCCAGTACATAATGTATTAAGTCACATCATCAACCCAGCGGATGAAAAAATGGCGACCTCCATGATTGAAAAATAGAACAAAAATTATAAATTTTTTTGAAGTAATTATGAGTTTCTACCTTTCACAAACAGCATTTTTTTTTGTTAATAGGACAATCACAACATATTTAGGCCAACGTGTTCAACTAATCATGGATCCCTTTAAAACAGGTTGGTCACTCACTGACACCTGCTTAACACAGTTAAATGGGGTGAGGGATGGAAACCAGGCCAAAAGAAACTGGAGACAGAGATGTGAGTTCTGAGAGAAAAAGATCCAGCAGAAACAGACATAGACCTTCCTCTGCTGTAGAATCTGCTGCATCTTTGACGTTGCCTTCCTACAGCTCCAGCAGCTTCTTCTGAGCAAATAATTTAAAGACTGTATACTCTGCACTGATGAGCTGGTGGCACTGTTGCCTTGCAGAAGGAAAGTCCTGGGTTCAAGCCCAGTCTGTTTTCCTCCCATAGTCCACAAACATGGCTGGTTTTATTGCGTTTAGGTGTGAGTGTGAGCATGGTTGTTTGTCTTGTGTGTCTACTTCATTGGATTGGTGACCAGTACAGAGTGTACCATGCCTGTACCATGACTCTGCCAAGAATACTTCCTCCTCCTTTCACTTTACAGTTTTGTTTTAGGTGAGTAGATTGTGTTAGAGACATAAGTTTATATTACAAATCTATCATAGTCTATGAAAAAAACAACTAAAAAATTGCTGTCAAGATGTTTTTGTGTTTTCTCCCAGTATAATAAAGTGTTTTCCACATTTTACAGTTTCTTACAAACTCAGACATCATGCATTTCACAGCAACTTTTGCCCTCATTAAAACCTTTGAATATTGTTGGAGTGCTGGTTATTCTTATTTTTGTAATTCTTTCAACCATGTACCCATTTACTCTTCTACTTTCTTTTCTATTTTTTTGTTTACATTGGATTTATGCACACTACGTTCCTCTTTAGTTTCTTACCACAGTCTGAAAATAGACTATCTGGTGGCTGTGAATTCACATTAAGACTTAAGTATGGCGTTTTGTGATGGACTGAAACTATTCAAGACAATCTCCATCACTGATTGTGAACATAAAGTTGAATACTATCCACAGTTTTCAGACTTCATTTTGAAAAAAAAGAGACTGAAGCCATGTATATATTATTTTTAGTTTGTGTTTATTTCACACAAAATCTCAACAAAATAAATTTAAGCTTTTGGTTGTAACAAAAAGTGAAAAAGTGTAAATACTTTAACATAGCACTTTATCATAGTCTAGCAGGACAAGGTGGTGACAAAGTGGACGATATCAGCCATTACAAAATAAATATCAGGTAGTTTCCTATTTCTTTAATCTGAAAGGCTCCCAGTGAACATCTAAAACTTTTTTACATTCCTCTCCATTCATGTCCTTCTTCAGGTTTGTTCTCCAGACCTGCTGATGTGAGAGTCAGATAGCGTCTCAGCAGCCTCCTTCTACGCTGTTCCATCAAGCGACGAGCAGACGGATGGGGGTAGGAGACCGGAATCAGCACAATGTGCTTACTGTACCAGGGCTGAAGCAGAGAGGTCACATCAAGTTGACCCCCCTCAGACGTTGGCCTTGAAGGACCTCACTCACACAAAATTTAGAGTCAAATCCAAACAGCGATGTGACAAAAACATCCAATGCTGTAATGCAAACCTCATCTCAACAAACAGGCACGTGTGAGTTACAACCCCACATCTATGATGTGAACACGCATTCAGTGTGAGAGTTTCACACAGTAAGCCTGGCCTTATTCAAGCTCACAGAGTGAAAGGGTATCCATCTGACTTCTCTAAACTTGATCTTTAGTGCATAAAGCACGATCAAACTGCTCACTTGCACCTTCTTTTTGTACTTTTTATTGTCATTTAAAAAAAATACTTCCTTCATGCACCAGTGCCCTAGGCATATATGGGAACAATATTACTCAGATTGCTGTGACAATAAAGGGGCTTCAGGACAATCGCTGTGGATTGAGTGACTCACTGAGGTTATTAGTCCATGTTCTGAAATCTCATACTCAGCTTTTCCACTCATCTCCACCTGTAAATTAAACCTTGTTCTGTGATGTGCTACTTTTACACCTCACGACCAAGAGTCGTGAGAGTACTAAACTCTCATTTTAGTACTCTCACGTTATATGGTTATACTCAGTGGGCACAGCAGTATAACCATACCTTCACTGGAAGTTTAGCCGAGCTTGTCATTTTTACATGAGGTTGTGTCCTGACAGGAGAATTCAGGTTAATATTGAAGACTGTAGTCAAATCGAGGCTTATCTTAGTAATTGACCATATTAACTTTAAAATGTCTGATTAGCTTAAATTGCTTTCTCTAGCGATGATAGATTAATTGAAAAGTGACCTATTATGCTTCTTTGAACAATTTAGAATAGGTCTATGGGCTATACAAAACATGTTCATTATTTTGCACAAAATCAACTTTAAGAAATGAGATTTCAGTTTGGTCCGTTCAGCCTAGTTTGATTTCCTTTCAGAATGAGATGTTTCAGAGCATCTTGTCACTTTAAATCCAAATAAGCTGCTGCTGGCCATGCCCCCAACTCAACGTTTACACACACATGAAAATGGTTGCAAATAGTTACGCAATTATAACACCACACATCTTTGAAAAGCAGAAGTGGAGCCTCCTGCACATCCAAGGAGAATGCAGCAAGTGGTTTCTGCATTCTTGGTAAGACAACAACAATACACTTTTCTTTTCCAGCCAACATTGTACGGCGCATGCAGCGGTAAAACCAGCTGACCAAATGTACATGAACTCTGCTTGGGTTGCTAAGTGACGAACGGGGCTCGCCTGGGGTTACTAGGTAACAATGCTGTGTTCATAACCTAATAGAGAAGGTTATGAAGTTGCTAATTTTCAGGACAACCAAAAATTTTTATTTATTGCCAAAAAATGGCTGGATATTTTTTAAGCAGTTAAGATGCAAATGAATGTATAAAAATGCACAAAAAGTGAGCTTTGGAACATGACGTCACTGCTCCAGACGTAGGGATATGAGCGCCCCTTCAGGAGCCATAACAATAACCGACAAAAACGACTGTCTCACAGATATTTTGAATCTAAGTTACTTAAAATTACTTAGCAATGGTGCGAACTTGCTGCGTTATTGGATGTAATGTCCGATCACATGACCAAAACAGTAAAAAAAACGGACTTTCGTTTCACTGTTTTCCTGCCTGTAAACAATGCGAGGAGGCTAAGCTATCGGAGCTAACTAAAAGGAGATGAATGTCCTGGGTATCAGGGGTGAGACGTCCTGATATCACGTTCTCCAACATCCCAAAATATCTACAAGTTTGCTCCAGACATGTCTATTCTGGTGAGTGTCTAAATTTGCTTTGTTGGTGTTGTGTCATAATTTTTTGCTATGATTTTGTCCCTCTGTACTCATGTTCAGTTATATTGAGTTCATTTAAGTGGGTCAACCTTGTTCAGGTCGGGCTTATATTTTTTATGTAGCATAGTCCGAGTTTTGTCAGTGGACATCGAGGTTATTCCATTATTGTGAAGTAAACTAGTGTTATCAAATTTACAGTATTAATACTAATGTGTGTTCTGATATGTCCTCTTCAAGGCAAACCGATGTATGAAATAGATTAGATCAATCCAGACTGGGTTCCAGCGCTGAATATGGGTCACTGCGAGGTAAACGCCACAACATCGGACCGACATGCGCGTCAATTAAAGAGGCGATACAGCAAGACCATGGTGGATCAACAAGTGGGGGAGCAAGTTACAGAGACTGTGTTTTTATTATTTACCCCTTGAGAGGTAAATAAAACACAGTAAAGGAGGCTATAGAAGAGGAGCTAGTTGGAGAGGCTGAGGAGGAAACCCCAGGAGAGGAGCTCAGCAAGGCTGTACACTCTGAAGAGAAACATGAACCATTTGTGTTGAAATAGGTGGAGATTTTTTGGTGTTGTAGATGCTCCTACAACACCAGCTCCTTTGCTGCAGAAGGAGCTGGACTAAGACCAAACTCTCCTCAGACCATCAAAAACTGGTAGAGGGCTGCATAATACCTCTCCATTAAGTTACTTCAGCTTCAGGGGTTAACACTGGCTATTATTGTTCCAATTCTTTCCTCAGTTTGCTGATATTTTTTGCTTAATGAGCCAACGTTTTCAGTCATTTCCTCTTTCTAAGAGTAGAAATCAATATGCTGACATTTTATTTGAAAAAATTAAACATTCACTAAGGTGTCCCTATTTTTTTCACATTAAAATATCAATTGTAGGGTACAGAAAAGAAAAAAGATGCTCTTTTAACCTAAGGCTTTTGTGTCTGAACATCTTCAAGGACTTTACATGCCTTGAGACTTTGTGGTAATCACCCATTCACCCTTTAACCTCCATTTTCTCTGGCTTTCTTTTTTACATGTGGCCTCTATTGTGTGACACACAGATTACATGGCACACACTCTCCAATAACTGCATCGTTCTTACATGCGGCTACGTGTGGGGGTGTGCTTGTGTGTGTGAAACATGGTTCCGCAAATTTCTATGACAGGAAGCCAGGCTGGAGTCAGCCCACACACCAAGGATGCTGGGACACTGGAGGCCCTGTCCCCCAACCATGTGAGAAACTGAAGAGGTAAGAGGAAGTAAGAATCAAGTTGCTATGTTACATATATTGGCCTGTCTGGGGGTAAATGAAGAAACTGTATTATTTTGGGGACTTTGAATAGTAAAAGAGTAAATATAATTGAGAGAAGACACGAGTCCAACACATTTAACTCCCACTTTCTTAATAAAACACGTTTGCAAAAAGAAGGAGTAGACCTGTGCATCAAACTTAATTTTTTAAAGACTTCTGGACCTTTTTTAGTTTGCAGTGCGTTGCAGTGTGTGTATGTCTGTGTGTGGCCTTGAATTTGATATATTCTAAAGACTAGTTTCCTGACACACACTATGTTGTAGGGACCGACTGCTCCTTATGGGGCCCAAAGCCCAGGTCCCATAACAAGAAATGCTGGTTTTGGTTTATGAGTTAGATTTAGGACCAAGGTGCAAATTGAGTGATGATTAAGTTTAGGATAAGGGTCAAGGTTAGGTTGTAGAAATGGATGAAAAATGAATGGAAGACAATGCAAAGTCCTTATGAAGACAGAAAGACATACTATGTGTGTGTGTGTCGGTGCGTGAGCGTGTGTGCTGTTCAGATTAATACTCCATTGTGAACAGAGAGGGAGGGCAGCAGAGGATCATGTGACATCAGTCAGACTGGACCCGGCGCCTGCACGCTTCTCGGAGGTCACGCTGGGGTCGTCATGCGCTTACTGTGCCCACCGCCAAATGCAAACAAAAACGCATACTCTCACAAGCACACCCCATCACACACATAAAGGCACTTATGATACATTACCTTTTAACAAGAGGACACTAATATGCAAACTGAGATCACATGAACACTGACAGATCCTCCATTTGTTCTCATGACATGTTTCACATTTATTTGTCCCTGTGGGTTAAAATGCTTTTAATTTTCCATCTGTGCTGTTACATATATTATGTTCATATCAATACAGAAAATGTCACTGCTTGTCTTTGTGTCTTCATCTGCCTCCAGTGGTTATTTTCATTCTACAACCTACAGAAATCATCACACAGTATGATCCCACTTTGTCGTTCCTCCATGTTTTCAGAGCAATAACTGATCTGAGCCCAGTTCAAAATTAGGAAAGGTGATAAAAGGAAGGAGATGGAAAAAATGGCCACACCTATGAAGCCCTCTGGTTAAAAGTTACAGATTTTGATATAACATGATATACAATACCTGATTCAGTTTAAAGTTGCTGCAATGAAGAAAGCCAATGAAGAGCGTCACCAATTAAAACAAGAGATTTCTTGTCATTTTGTAGGATAAGAAATCATCAGTGCTTGACCCAAACATAACAAATGCAGTCAAAACGACCCAATTTCAACGACCTAATTATAAAACCTTAGAAGAAATTAAGCTCAAGGTCCTCCTGTCTGGATGTCCTACCCACACATTTATTTAAGAGGGTCCTGCCTGGGATGCTGTGGTGGCGCAGGGGCAGAGCACAACCCACATATTGAGGCCTTAGTCCTCGTGGCCGTAGTCGCAGGTTCGATTCCCAGCCTGGTGACGTTTGTCGCATGTCTTCCCCTCCTCTCATTATCTTGTTTCCTGTCAAACTACATTCAAATAAAGGCCACTAGAGCCAACGAAACCTAAAAAAAAAGAACGTCCTGCCTGTCATTGCTAATGATCTGATCCAAATAGTAAACTCATCGCTCTCATCAGCCGTTTTCCCCCAGGCTTTGAAAACAACAGTTATCAAACCACTGACAAAAAAGAGCAATCTGGACAGATCACTGCTGCAAAGTTACAGGCCGATCTCCAACCTCTCATTCATCAGCAAAGTTATTGAAAAAGCTGTGTGTAAATAATTAAATAGCTTCCTAATAATAACCAACCGCTTTGACTCCTTCCAGTCCGGTTCCTGGTCTCACCACAGTACGGAGACTGGCCTAGTCAAAGTGTTCAATGATATCCATATAAATACGGACTGTGGGAGAACCACAGTGCTGGTTCTGTT
>CAEFZY010011859.1:0-23017 GCA_903066815.1 Brachyrhaphis roseni
TGCTGTGTTACTGCCGCGTCACAGGCACTGTTTGGAAAGAAAAGCTAAGGTATATTACTAAAACTTTGAAAACTCTTTCTGTGTACCGTCTGTATGTACGCACATGCGGCTTATAGACAGGTGCGGCTTATGTATGTACAAAATGGTTTTTCGTTTCAAATGTACTGGGTGCGGCTTATAATCAGGTGCACTCTATAGCCTGGAAAATATGGTGTGTGTGTGTGTGTGTGTGTGTGTGTATGGAAAATTTATTATTAATTTTCCAATAATAATGTGGAAAATTATTATTATTATATACATATAATAAATCTGTATTTTGATACATAAACAAAATCAAAAATATAGAGCAAACATCTGCAACTTTGCTCTATAGAGTACGAGATAACCTGACTTGACCTCTTTCTATTACAGCACTTTCTCTGGTCCCTTTCTACAAGGAATTTAAAACATAGGAACAATTTCAAACCCTTGAATATTTTAGTAATCATCCCACACCTTGTACATAAAGCCATATTAACAATAAAAACAAGCAATTTTCAGTATAAACATTCTCCTATTTTTTATTAGTCGGATCTAGCAATGTGGTTTTAATTGATATTTATTATCTCGGCTCAAAGTTTTGATTGGTGTGTAGTCGTACGTTGCTATTTCAAGCCTTTTTAGAGTAAGATGTCGAAGCTAATTAAGATGTCAAAGACCATTCCCGTCCCGTGTCCCCTATCTGTGGACATTAAAGCTCACATCATTGAGTCCCGCTGACCTCTCCGTCCCACGGTTGCTCTTCCCAGCCATTCACTCTGCGCAGTGTCAAGCTGATCAGAGGTCGGACCCATACAGCATGTTGAGGAACCTCTGACCCCTTTTGTCTCACCCCGTCTTTGACAGCGTATGTGTTCCCATGCTAATTGTTTGGGATGGTTTATCATGCCACATTGACAAGCTGTTGGGCACACATTCTTGGGTTAACCCCCGGCTAACATTTTCTCTTTAGTTATGCGTGGCTGCTGTTTGGTTTGGACTATTGTTGTTGACTTTGCCTTCTTTTAAATTCATACTTTGACACATGTGACCTATGCAATAAAAACAGACTGTAATATCAGTTCACATTGTGATTAATAAGAACAAGCTGTTTCAGTGTATCCAGTGTTTTTGTTGAATACAAGCTATTTATACCTGGTGCCCATTGTTCATATTTCTAATGCTGAGAGGAGGAGAACAATAACTCCACCTGACTTGTTGTTAAGCTTTGAGCATTAACAGTAAAAGCAAATACCTTTTATGGTGCACACATGGGCTGAGAATAAAAGCATATCCACCCTTTTACTTTACAGAAAATTGTTTGCTGCTTTTTTGTTTATCAAAGCTGCGAGAAGCCAATTGTAAATCCATCAACCACCAAGCAAAATATGCTGCGACAGTGAAGGTTGATTAGCAAAAAGTCTTGAATTGCAACAGAAATACAATTGTTAATGCTAGTCAAAAAATGCATTGTATTTGGCACTGAATGAACTTAATGTGGCCCAGTCTCTTATAATGCAAGATACAACTAATGGTTTTCTATTATTATTATTTTTTTATGTTAATGAAGGAATAAAGTGACATAGCAAACCCAGGTAATAGTATAACAAAATCTGTAGCAAAATCCTGTCCTAAAATTTCAAAAATATTTAATTTGACTATTTTACAGGTAAAAATACCTATGTATCACTGGTGCTATAGTTAGTAGCATCACCTTCATTTCTAATAGAATGAGGTTGCTTCTAAGTTATATTTATACCAACTTAATTAATAATCCATGACTTCTTTGGAAATTAAATAAAATGTCACACACATTCCCATTCTTTCCTAAACTTTCATCATAATGGCCAAGACAAGAGAACATGCTATTTGGTGAAAATGTGTGTCGATAGCCATAAATCAGCAGGAAAATTGCTCCTGATGTAAAGTTGCCCTTATCTGCCGCAAGAGCAATAATTTAAAAAGCACAAAGGTTGGTGTACTTAACAAATACACACGTTTATCTTGCCATTGCGCACATTGAGGAGGTTGGAAGAGGGAGAAAAAATAAATTTCAAAACTCTCAGTCAGGGAAATGTAACTGGTATTAGCTACAACAAAGAAGCTGATTAATATAAAGGATTTGTACATATCTTTAGCCTTCAAATGTAGAGTTATGTTAAGTTTCTTTTACTTTCTCTTCAAATTGATAAACCTAACAAAATGTGTTTTGTGCAACAAACCTATTATTTCAACTTAAAGTTGAAAGTTTTGACCACTATCATTATCTGAATATTTTCTTTTCCTCTGTTAATCTAAAATAATTTAAAATACAAAACAAAACCATGTATGTTTTCATGCAATAACATTTTAAAACTATTAATTTCCAATTACTTGTTACTTACTCACAAACAACTAGAATTTTTTCCCCCCCTTTTACTCCCAATTTCACACTACGATTTATTTGGAAATCATATATTATTTGACCAATTTCTTTCAGTTTTTGCTGGGACTTTTGCTCACAGCTGTAGATTTATTGGCCAAAGATCATGAATAAATTTGAGCTCTCTGTGCCAACAAAGGCCTAGTCCTTGGCTAATACATAACTGCAGTGTCTGTTTTTTTTTTTTTTGTATGAGAAGATATTAAAAAAGCACAGAGAAGAGAGAGACAGAAGTGTAATAATGGCCTCTGCTCTAGCCATAGCCCTCTTATTGAAACGTCTGAAGGTATTAACAGAGAAAGCCTGGGGCTTGGCTGGCCTAGCGGGTGGATGGAGAGCCAATGTTAGTGTCTAGCTCATTAGCCCAGTCTCATCTCTCGGGGTTTGGGCCAGTAAACATGGCAGCTACAGCCCCTAGATTACTTTTAGACCCACATTCTCCTGATTAAAGTTGATTTGGTTGTCACTTTATGTTGATTTTCCATCAAGTAGGTAATATTTTTACATTACTTTACCTTATCAAAGCTTTCTGCATATGGGGTATTCCAAATATACCACTGGCTATTGATTCTGGTGGTGAATATTGTACATCGGTCCATCACTGCTCCATGTAGGGTCTGCAACAATAGTTGGGACTCAGAGCCAATGTATTTCAAATTAGATGGAGTTCAAGTTGTTAGAATTATCTTGAGTTACTTTGACGAATACTATTTAACCTAATGTCCATCATGTGTTTCTGTGAGAAATTATTCAATGAAGCGAAGCATTATTATTGAAGCGTTTGTCTGCCAGAGCTAAGAAAAAAAAAAATAGATTGTCTCAGTACTAAACGAGAAACTTTGTTGTTCCAGATGAGAATCAAGATTTCTTCATAACAAGAAAGTTTCTTACAATAATGAGAGTTTCTCTCTAATGACATAAAATTATATTCCTTTAACAAATTTTGATTTCTTAAAAAGACGCCAAGGGTCTCTTTCTCTTTTCACTCCTCTCCTTCTATTCCTGAATTTATTTTTTAGCTCTGATGGTTAAACTGTTTTGTACATTGTTGTGAAACTTTTAGTTTCTGTAACTGACTAAATAATATATAATGAGTTATATTTGTATGCTTAGATAAATATTCATAGGGTGTACTAATCAAGTATTTGTTGTATTAAGTTTTCTTTGTTTAGTAACGACTGCTGCCTGGTCCATTATTTTTATTTGCTGCTTGTGATTGGTTGTTGCTTATTAAAACAAATGCAAGAAATACTCTAAAAGACCATCTATGATTGACTTGCGGTGTGGTTGATTTACATAAACTGTATCAAGTATATATATTTGTTCACAGAGAAATATGCGCTCACATCAGTCTTACTGCACGCTCAACACAAACAGCACGACTATATATAATAGCACTGACAAGATAAGGCAAGAATTTTTTTGTGGTTTGTTTTAAGTTTTTTATGCTTTTTTTTTTTTTTTTTTTTTTTACTTGTCTTTGCATTGTTCTACTACTTATTCATGGATCCTGAGAAAGTTCTCAAGTTGGTGTGGTTTTAGTGTAATGAAGTCGCAGATTGTGTGTGAAAGAAAAGAGGCTTGTAGAAACTCTCGTCTTTCAGTGAGACTGGTAGTTATGTGTTGCATCATCCCTTCTGACACTGTCCGCTAAATCTGTTTCATTGTTTATTGCGGTTGGAGTTTTTCAGGCCCTGATGAAGGATTGAAACTGGATCAGGATGCATAACGCTCAGTTGGCAGCGAACAAAACATTGGTTTATAGACTTTACTCCAGTTGTATGGGGTGTTGGACGTGACTGGTGTGGCTATGTTCAAGTGATGCTCATTTGGAGCAGATCTGGGAGACGTTGTAGCTTTAATGTGTTCTACTGTTTTCTGCAAAATTATTACATTTTTCTACAAATCTATCCCAATTTTTGAAATATTTAGAGCTGTTTTACCATTTCTAGTTCTTTGACTTATAGTACAAGCAAAGCTTTTGATTTTTAGCTGTATAGCACTTAATGAATTTCTAAAATCTTCCTGTAACTATTTAATTTCCGCTCCAATGTTGTCTGCTCTCTGGATTCGCTAGAAGACAGTTTATAATGTTTTCCAGAGTAGCCAAATAGAGGATCACGAGAAGACGCATGCTGTCTTTGTGTGAATGTTTACTTTAGCATTTGTTTTCATTTTCCTTGGGTTTACTGCATCACAGCGGTCTTGAATAGTACTGGGAAAAAGTTCCCACTCAGATGCAAGTATTTTGGACTTTGCAATAGTTAAAACTTGATGAAGTTCATTTTACTCCAAGTAGATTAAAACAAATACTCTGGCATTATTTGCAAATACCACAATGTTGCTCTGCCTTCAAATTCCTCTTGATTCTTGAGGCTTTGGCAAAGCTGTGCTGAACAGTGCTGAGGATGACAAGAGGTCTGTGCAACAGCTGATTTGCGAGGCCAATGGGACGGTAACGTCCTCTGCTGTTGGGGATGATTTGAGCAAGCTTGGTCTGTTTCCAGCCGCGCCTCATCTCATTGGAGCTGCTTTGATTGGCAGCGCCTCCTCCACACCTGTTGTAGTGATTGACAGCCAGTGGGACATCCTTATTGCATTGCCTCATCCGTCCACCCCCCTCTCCACCACCAACACCCTCCGTTCCTCCCGGCCTGTAATTGCTGACATTTATGCAGTGTTTCATGGTGTTTGCTAATGTATTAATGCCGAGGAGCCTCTGAGGTGCCTTGCCTTGTAGGGCAGAGCCTCTCTCCGTTTCCCAGCTGGCATTAAAGGAATCCTTCTCAACCTGATAGGCGTGTGTGGAACCAAGGGTTTATTGAGGAGGGCCTGTTGGTTTCCAGAGCAACAGGGCTCAGCGTTAAGCGTAGGCACTCCACCACCTGCCCTTCTTCAGGTGACATTCAGAGCTGAAGAAGCCCCTCTGACTGAATTTCTTTTTCCTTCTAATGTGGTTTTTGTATAACTCCTCAGTTGCTTCACTGTATCTTCACTTTAGGAGGTCGGTGTTTGAATCTGGCTGCTTTTATTCATCCTGTTGATCCAACAGATTTTTCTCGTTTTATGCATTCTGTGCCTAGCATAACGTTTCCTAAAATAATAAAGCTGGAATAAAAGATTTTTCTTGCACTTCTTATGAAATTATTGTAAAGTTTTGATATACTTTTTTGTAAGGTAAAGTTTATATCTTGGCTATAATTAACAAAATACAGAGGTTGCAAATTAGCCTGGACCATACAGATGAGAAAAATGGAGAGTTTTCCCGTTCAAGTCGGAGGTTTGGACTTTGACATTTTCAAATCCTCTAATAAGACACAGATGAATCAGTGGATTGGAAAGTTCACTATTATCAGAACTTATTTTGGAAAATGTGTTTTTATCTCCCCTTTTCTGCATTGACTCTTTTTCTGAAAAGTAACAAACCACCTCAAGTAAACATAAAAAACATGATGCCACTTAAGGAGCTGACATCATGGATGGCTCAGGAAGGACCTGTCGCAGCAGCTCCTTCATCTCACAGCCAAAACGAATCTGAGTGTGAAATATTGATGATCCACTTATGTGCAATTCAACCATATTGCACAAAATCGAGAAAATTAAAGACAACCCCTTAGCAGCCTCAAGAGACTCTGATGCAAATGTCTTCAGTCAGAGGCTTCTTCAGAGCCAATCTAGCACAGACTGCTGCAGGACATCCTTTCTGCCCACAGCCATCAGCATCTACAACAACTCTGAAGAAAATAAGATGATGAATTACAACAAAATTGAATTTTGCTTTTGGATTAATATACTACAACTTAATTGAATTGAGTTTTAAGGCGGAAAATGTCTGATTTTAGATCGATAAAAATTAACTGGAGTACTATTTATTTATTTTTTACCCCAAATTCAAAAGTCATAAATTCTGAACTTTCAAGTGCAAATTGCCTGCAGCACAATGGTTGCTCTCTCCACCTTCTTTTTGCTTTGTATCTTCCTGTCAGGGTCTTGGTACAAACAAGGGAGAGGGGTATTTTTCAGCCTTGTTTTTCTTCTTTTCTTACTCTCTACAAACTCATTTCGTCTCCTCCTCGTCTGTCTCTGTTCTCCCCTTGCTCTGTAACTCACATGCTGGTGTGAGGTGGTTTGGTTTGCAGTGATTGTGGTTGCCTTCAGTGCAGCTGTCAGTGGTAATTATCTCACACTCACAGCCAGACACCTAATCCAAACACTGCCTACTCTAGAAAAAAAGAAAAAAAAAGAAACAGAGAGGGAATGGGGGGGAAGAAAGAGAAGAAGAAGAGCAGGGAGGGGAAAAAAGGTTGAAGGGAAGAGGCACAGGATAGGTGGGGGTAAAAGAGAGGGAGAAAATTCTTTCCCTGTATCAGCCCTTGAATACCTAGAGCCTCAATGCAAGTGTTAATTAAAAGAATCCAAAAAAGAGGAGCCAGTTTCTTTTGTGTGGAGATGTGAGAGAGGGTCATTTAAGGGGGGTGTTACCCTCATCTTCCCCCTGACCTAATGCCCTACGGCGCTTCAACCTTGTTTCCACATTTTATCACTGAGCCGCCAAGCTGCACTTATGTACTTCAACATTGGTGAAAGCCATCCGGTCAAAGCAAGAAAGAGGACTGAGAGGCACTCAACTCATTTTTTCCCCATTTTCAGCTCCCCTCCTGGCATCAATGTCAGCTCCAAACGCCTCAGGCTGTCCTTTTGTGGGGAAGTGATCAACTTGATTTAAACACTTATTAGGTTGTTAGACAAGAGCCTCTCATTGTGAATAGTGGCGTAAAGGGTTTACAGAGATCCTCTCCGTACTCGCTGTCAGGATTCTCACATTTGATTGCCACTCGATTCAAAGAAATGGTCTTGGGGCCACTCGTTGTCTTCCTCCAGGCTTAGACCTCGTATGGCTTTCATTGGCTCTGCACCTACAGCCATCTGCACTAATTCAACTCTAAGGCTTAGCACATATGAGGTCCTAATTGGGCATGGCTTTTCTTCAACCCATTAAGACCTGATGCTACTTGTGAGAATACCTGTTCTCATATCAACATCGTGCTTTAAATATGGGTTCATTGTACCTAGTCCTTTCTTTTATAAATCGGAGTCTGTTGCCCACATACTTTGTTTTACTGTTAAAGAGATTGTAGTTTTTTCATTAGTGATGCATAAATCAGAGTTTTGCAGTCTGTTTTATTGGCTCTGACTTACCCATGGCCCCTTCCAGTAAGAGCTATAATATAAGTAGATATGTTTATTACAAATACTTGATCTAGCCTTTCTGTTGTGAGTGGTATTAATAATTTAAACTAGTACAAAATGGCATCATACCAGTAGAATCACTGCAAAACAGGGTTTTAGTATTAATTATTTTAAAAAGACAATAATTAAGGGGTTATCATTTTATCCTAACTTTATAATCTTACATGAACGATTAGTTTGGTTTGCATTGGTAACAGTTTGTTCCTTAAACAAAGCAGACTGCTAGCGCAAGTCTGCCCTGTTCAAATCATTGTCTACAATAAATCACCACCCCTCCCTCCACGTTACAGATCAGTTTGTCCTTTCACGTCATACAAGGCAATCAGCTGGGATCACTGACAGCCCTCGATGCTGCGATTGCCGAATTAAAGAGTCAAGGCTTACAACTTGCAACTTTTGCCTGTGGAGGGTTTTCCCCTATGGGAATGATAAACATTTGCAGATCAATGATTGACTGAATTGCATGAAATTGGTATCTGAGATTACCAAAAGTCTAATACCCTTCAAAACCATTACAGATGGTTTGAAAGTTTAAAAACATAAAACGAAGCAACTTTACTCTGTTAGTTATTAGTCTTGCTCAATCTCACTCTCTTACAGCCTCTGGTCTTTTCTTCCTTTGACATATTTGTTTTTTTAATTTATTTTTTAAACCTCTTGCTTGACTTGACAATACTTGTACATGTGTATCTGTGGTTTTCAGGAGAGAATAACTGGTTTAGTACAATGGTTCTTTAATACAGCTACCTGAGTGAAGACAGATTTTGCTAGTTGTTGTTGTTCTTCTTAGCCATTCTTGATTTAATTTACTACTGATCAATAGAAAATGGGAAACAGAAACTCTGATGCTATTTTTGGTTTGTGTTGTTTAAATATTGTAAATGACTCTTGTCAATGTTCTTCATACAAGAGAACAGCTCACCAGGATATTATTCTACCACTGATACCATGGGTAATACTAGTTTTCCTGTATATTATGCTTCTTTTTTTTATTATCATCAGTCAATATTAGAAGTGGTTTCAGAGTATTCTCAATCAGTTTTCTTAAGACCCCAGAAAATTTGTTGCTTGCTTTTCCAGGATCATTGTGATAATGTAAACTTTCCTAGTTTAGCTTAAAAAACCGACTTGTGAACAACTTGGGTGGTTGGAAATTAGTATGGATATGAAAGGCTATTACAAAGTGACTGGATGCATCTCAACTTTATTTTTTATATTACAGTGCTTATATGTATTGTGGGATTTTAAATTTCTAAGGGGGAAAAGGAAGTGATTCAACCTCAGTCAAAATGATAGGATATTATTTAGTCCTTCTGATAGACATATGCATTAATGTCCTTGTTTCACCAGGCAGCTGGTTCAAACATTTTAAAACATTTCTCTTGCTGCTGACTTGCTTTCCAACTCTCAGGAGATCAACTAGTGTGACAGACATGACTGAAAGCAGGGAACTTTGGCAAATATGTCTTATTTATCTATGCAATTCAAACAGCGGAACATCTGGGTCCATGTTGCATTCAAGGTCTGATGGCTACACTGATCTCTCCTATTGTAGAAGTTGAGGGCGGCATGGGCAGTCGCTCCAATTCAGAGAAAAGCTCTGTTCAGCCTGTTTGGTCCTTTTCAGATTCAATTGGCGTTGCTTGTAATCGTCTCTTGATTCAACCGTGTCCAGCTGGTCTTTGTGTGTCTTTGCACCTGACAATAGAGCAGATCACAGGACCTCTGCAGGGGACGCTCAGCTTCTGTGTTTCCCTTATCACACTCAGCTTGGCTGCCCTACGGCTCCGCTGTGGTTTAGAAGTTCACTCTCCCAGAAAAGTCTTTACATCTGGTCTTTCTGATGGACTCCTAACAAATGGTGCATCAGTGAAAATATGTTGTTACTTTATGGCGCAGTATCTCTGCAATCAGGTACACATGCATAGACAATGACAAATCCTACTTTCAGGCGTCACTGTTGATTAAAAACAAATATTTCTTCACTACCAGAAAATCTTGATATGAAGATACTTTCTTTGGTTTTAAAAACAGCGAAGTTTCTTTATTCTTTCTTCCTAAAACCTGCTTGGCTATACTGTTGGCGTCCCTGGAGGCCAAACCAAGAGACACTAGCTGTAATGAGTCCCTGCTGAACGCCAGCATTTTCAATGCCCGCTTCGGGTCTGGGAGCTAATTAGTCAGTTGCTCCTTTTCTACAGACACAGAATCTTACTGGTGGCTATTGCAGGTGTTCAGAAACCACAGCATAGTTCCTCCTCATTATGGTGAAGAACATGCTTTTGATTTAATGCCATGAAAAAAGTGATGGCCAGGTCTGAATTTATATGTTGTGTTTGGAAATATTCCTACTGCGTGAAACTTTTCAGATTTTATGTTAAAACCACAAACATCATGTATCCATTCTTTTTACATTTAACTGGATCAGTGTGGTAAAATGACAAAAAGTGAAGCTTTTTTTTTTTTTTTTTTTACAAATAAAAACCTTTGATAAAATCTTCTGTACCCAGGTGTCTTGGAAGTCATCCACTTAGAAAATGGTCAATTTAATCTCAATATAAATGCAGCTGTTCTGTGAACGCCATCAATCTGTTTTGTGTTTTTCTGTGCTCTCCGGTGGTCAAGCGATGACATTTCCTGATGCATCTCTTCTTTGTGTAATGACAGTAAAATAAGTGTAAATAGTGTAATCATTAGTCAGCTCATGGGTAGGGTCTGAAATGATTCAGCTTTCTGAAGCATTTTCCTAAACTGACAGGACAGGCAAGGGGAGTAATAACCAAACAAAAGAAGTAACTCTGGAGGAGCTGCAGAAATCTACACCTCAGGTAGGAACAGCCATCAGCTGGATTGCCCAGACTTGTACACAAATCTGACATTTTGTGGAGGAAGAGCAAGAAGTCATTATTGAAACTAAACATAAACAGTTTCACCTAAAGCATGTAGGGGAAGCGACTAACATGGAGAAAGGTGCTTTTCTCGGTTAAGACTGGAGTTTTTGACTTACATTCAAAAAATAATTTTTTTGCAGAAGACGAACACTGAAAATAATTAATTGAACATCTTCCTCACTGTAAAATATGGTGTGGGCAGCATTGTGCTGTTGGAATGCTTTTCTTTCCAGCAAAACACTGGTAAGATGGTCAGAGTTGATGGAAAGAAGAAGAAAACTGTTACAAAAGACTGAAGTCTTTTGTAAAAGTAAAACCAGAGCTACAATGAAACGGTTTAGATGACCCAATTAAATTCCACCCTAAATCCAGGAGATAATCATGGAAAATTGTGAAAATTGATGGTCAAAGACGTCGGGGCATCTCCCGCTAGCCTGACTAAATTGGAGTTATCCTCACCACACTTTTCAGATATTTCTGCAATTTTTATAATTTTGGTTTATTTGTTCAGATTAAGCTGGTTAATTGATCTGTAAAACTAATGGTGTTTCTTTGTCCATGTTTCCTACTTTTAGATGACATTAGCTCTCTCTGGAATCAGCTACCCATGCCATCACCTCAGTGTTTGTCGAAGATCTTCACCAGCCAACGCCCAGGAACCCACAGAAGAAGTAAGTCAACAGAAAAGATCTAGCTCGGTCCTCAGCTCTCTTGATTACTTCACCAGTAGTGCATGCAGGTTAACTAACATTTAAAAACTGAATGTTTACAGTGCACAGATGTTCATATGATCAGTGACAGCGAGGGGGACGATTTTGAAGATGCGTCAGAGTTTGGTGTGGATGATTCGGAAATGTTTGGAATGGGCACAACAGGCTGTCGGAAATCACCTATGAGTACGTGTAGAAAAACAGTTTAAAAATACTTATTAGGCTCGTATTACAGCTCGGTTAGACAGATTAATTAATTTTCGTTCTCATCTTGCAGTGCCAGAAAACAGTGAGAACGAAGCGGATGCCTTACTTCACTTTACTGCCGAATTTTCTTCAAGGTGGGCATCTTGTCAAATGATGATACGAAGAACCGAGACTTCATTGTTGTAATGTCCAACCCAGCTGATGAACTATTGTTTGTCTTGTGTGTCACAGATATGGAGAGACCCACCCAATGTTCTATATTGGGTCTTTGGAGGCAGCGTCTCAAGAGGCCTTCTACGGCAAAGCCAGAGATGTAAGTGAGCTGTTCTACTGTTCAGACCTCTTAGGAACAATTGTAATTTAAGGCGATACAGTGTTTGGTTATATTGGACATGGAGTGTCCCTCAGCACTGATGTCATTCTTACTTCATGTGGTCTCGTACCAAGGTTATGGAGAAGTTATCTTTACTTGAAATAACACAGAGCAGGATATTATTCATTCTACATCCATCAGGGGATGTACAGCTTAACTCATTTCTTTACTTTTGTTGCTGAGCTCATGGGAACGTAAAGCTTAACAGTCATTGTTATACCTAATGTCTGGACATAGCTGACTGTGTCTTTTACAAACCACAGCAGAGCTTTAGTGAATTATTTTACAAATGTTTTGGAATTTGAGTGACGTTGAAAGTGTTAATTTGTCACAAACTTATGACATGATCACCACTGTTTGTTTCTGACCTTTGTTTGACAACAATGTACTAACATTGTAGATATTGCTATAAAAGTGGGGGAAAAAGCAAAGAGACAAAACTCTAAGCAAGATTACTTGATAGGTTAAATAAAAACAAGGCAATCTTCTGGTTAGTTAAAAATGCTAGTCGCCATGTTGAATTTTAATTATAACAAATCTTGCAGAAGATTAAAAGTTCACAAATTCTGAAGAAAAACTTCCTTGGTGTTTCTGCATAGCCTGAATTTAAAATTTAAATCATAAGAGCTATAATTTTAAATATTTTTTTTGCATCTGTTCCACATGTTTTGAAACTTGGTGCTTGCATTATAAATAAATATAGACAAACAAAACCCCCATAAATGTATATTTTCATAATATTAGTAAATTTATATAAACCTTTTTTTTTTTTATAAAAGGTTGTCTGATAAACTCAATATGGCATCATATTTAATACAAATCTTGTTAATGATACTGTTTAATACTAAACATGTTAATATACATAACAGAACTCAATAGAAGCCCCATTATTAAACTCCAAGCAGAATATTTGACGGCTGTCTACACCTTTTTTTCCCCACATAATGCAACATTGATTTGATTTTACCAGAAGTTGCATTAACTTTTCAACCTGAAAGTCGAGCCTTTGTTTTTGCTGCCTTCTTTCCCATCTTGTTTTTCCGCTTTTTTTCTTTTTAAGGATGCCTGTATCAACTGACAGCTTGTGTGGATTACAGCCTTATTAGACTGAGAGGACACAGGAACATGTTTGGGGAAGAGGGAGGGTTCACATCTTCAGGCGCACAAAGAGCGATGGCGATAAATATGACAGTGATGGCACATTATTAAGAACATGTGAAATAAGAGAATGAGGGAAAAATGTCCGCTGGAAATGAGTCAGATGGGGAGGATGTGAGTTTGGAGGATGGAAGATGGAAAGAGAGTGAAATAAACAGAGAAACTAAGAAAACATTTGGCATCCTGCCTTTTTCCCAGCTGATCCCTGCTTCTAAGCCAGCACAATATGGCTGATGTCTCTGGTGTTCGCGCGCTCTGCATCATTGTGCTCTGTGCAGCGAAGGGGCAAGAAGTATTTATTTTCACGGTATTTTCTGAGTTTCATTTAGCCTGCCAACTGTGTTGTGGTTGAAACGGTTTATCGATGGTGTTTATGTGCAAGACAGTTTCTGAAAAACTGAAGCAGTTCTGCGTTTGTCTTGTTTTGTCAGCCTGGACAACAGGCCAACACATGCTCATTTTAATGTTTTCATTACACCGTCTAGTGTCTCCAAATTACACAATTTCTTCGTCTTATCGATTCAGCTACGTCATCGTTTGCTTCCATTTAAAGAGGAGATCCAGGTTTTTTGTAATCATGGGAGAAAAGCCTACTTCATTAAGAGGATATTAGAAAAGGGCAGATCTGGCTGAAGAGAGACAACTTCTTGCTTTATAAACAGAGGAATCAGTCTCAGTCGCTCATAGCCTGGGAGAGGCTAATCACTAAGCAAAACACTACATTTGATGAAGTGTTTCTGAAGGTGTGTGTTGGGGCACTGTTGAGATAGACTCAATCCATCCTTAATGAAAATGCTTTGGGCTGCAGAGCTGAGCCGAGCTGAGCTGAACTCTCTCGGGGATTGATGGTTAGTCGGCGCGTACAGAGTGATAGGCCACCCATCACTAACGGCGATCCTCGCTAAATCCCCATCAATGCAGTGGTTAATCACTCTAACCCCGCTCTCCTTCGCTCCTCTCTCCTGTCTGCCACACACAAAGACACATAAAAATTCATAGCCATGAAGAAGAGGGAGGTTTGGGGATTTATCTCTGCCAAGTATCCACTTCAGATCCCAGCGATCACCTTGAGGACTTGAGAGGAAATGGCAGCAGTCAGGCGGAGCAGAAATAGGAATCTTACAAGTCCTTATATTCATCAGATGGAGAAGTGTGAAAACCAAATCACAGCACAAAACTGTTGACTCTATATGAAAAAGCAGATTAATGAAATCATTGTAAATATAATTTTTTTTATCTTTCATCATTGCACATGGAGGGATTTTTATATTCCATAAGATACAACATGGAAATATTGCAAATTATATAAATTATATTGCTGTTTAAGATCAATAAGTTGCAAGAAACCTGCACATTTTTTCCTCCTTCTGTCTTTTATCCATCATCACAACATTGCTGAGCTCTAGCATCTCTGCCTACATTTCTGTATCAGGTCTGGACATCAAGACAGCAAAAGTCAACCCGGCAGGCAAAATGCATGGAACTTGAAATATGCTGGGCAAAAATTGCATCCAAACAGTCTTTTGAAATGTGATACTGCACCAAAGGAAGAGATATGTCGTTTAGTTCTAATGAATTCAACTAATTGTTTCATTGCAGCGAAGAGAAATGGTTCTGATTGATGTTCTGCTTGACATTAAGTGCTGTTAGGTCATTTAAGGTTCTTATATCTATGTGAATTTTAAAATAATCCTGTTTTTGATATCAGTCACAGATTTAGCCAGCATTAGAGGTGTTCGTATGCATCTCAAATTGATAAAAAGAGGCCAGATTTCAGCTTAAATACCAAAAATACAACCTCAAAATTATAACATTGACAACGTAAATGTTATCAATGTTAGAGAGCTAGTAATTGTCATTTTTAAATTATTTACCGCTGGACAATATTCTTCAAATATTGGTTGGCTGATATCCTAGCGGACAGCAAAAAAAGGTCAGTGGGGAGGCAAGTATTTATTTATTTATTGCTCCTAGATTAACAGGATTCTTAAATCATTTGTAACTTTGTGAACAATTAGCTCCAGCCAACAGGTCGACAAACCATAAATGTCTCCACCAGAAAGCAGCTCTGAGAGATGCTTTTTAATCTCTCTGCTAGAGATGCTAGGATTTTTTCAGGCTGTTCTCCACAGTATATTTTGAAGACCTTTTTTCTTGCACTAAAATCCACAGAAAACAGTCCATTCATCAAACTAAAAGTAGTCGGTATTAAAAAAATCCTCCTCGAATCCCTTGTAAATACAGCTCTGAATCACACAAGTGTCAGGGAAAATATAGGGCTCAACACTTTGATAGCGACTTTACAGCAGCTATTTTGATAAAATAACAATATCAGCTGGTATTTTGGTTTCATTAATATCAGCTTTCTCTCTAGTGTGGAGCGCCCCAGCAGCCAAGATTGTGTTGAATAACTCGTGGTATATAGAGGGAGATATTAGTTTGGCTGTATTGTGGGATTTATGCCATTTTTCATGCACAGTGTATTTTCTTGTCTTTTTGAAAAGCGCACTGTGTGGGTATGTATACGTAATAATGAAAGTTAGAGTGAAGTTGACAAACGAGGTCAAACACAGAATTAGGTGATAATTTTATGCTACATTCTTCACAACCAGTCAAGCCACAAAGGGAACAGTGAACTGAAAAGTGACAATAGAAAACACAGTTTGAGTTTATTTTTTGAATACTCGTCTGTGACATTTCTGTCTATGAATTATTTGTCTACCTTCTAGTTTTAGAAGGTAGATAATATCATGGCACTATTCATGTAGCTCAATCCCTTCATATTATCTTAAAAATATTAATACTACCTCTTTTATAATCAACCGGCCCTATAATTTCTGATGTAATTGGCAGTGAAATGGGTTTAAAATGCCATTTTTGTGATTTTTAAGTATGTTAAAATCCTGTTTAATAGCAGAGCTGTGTGACATTGGCTGCTCTCTGTCACACATGTCTCTGCATCCAATATAAAAAAATAATGACAGATGGCAGAAAGCCTTGTTAAGGCACCTGTATTGTTAAAATAAATATGACAGGTTGAATACAACAAATTTGAAGTTGGACACAACTTAAAAAATATGGTACACTTCTGTATTATAAAGTGTATGAAAAGATGCAGAAGTATAAGTATAAATGACTTAATGAGATGTGTGGTGATTGTTTTTGTTGTTGCATTAATACCTGTTGCCCATAGCCTGCTTTAGTAGATCTCCTGGGATGAAGATGGAGACAACTACATGACACATTATCCCTTTTGAGAAAATTATTGTAAAGATTATTAAATGTTCAATTTATCCACAAAGTAGAACAGTATTGAAATTAGTCAGTATTGGCAGCTTCATAAAATCAGAGGTCAGACTTTGGTCTCAAATGTACTTTTTGGTGCAGAATCTTTTAAATGTAATTTCTGAAAGGACGGTGGCGGCCAACCAATTTGCTACCATTTCTCCTAGACCTGATGTAGCTGATGTCTCTGTTGTGCTCTTAGCAAAACGTTTTACATTGAGGTGATATTGTAGTTTTGAAGTTTTTAATTTTCCCCTGAACATCTTCTTCACACCTGACCTCCAGGTGCCTTACTGTCCTCTTCTGGCTGGAGTTTGTTCATCTGTTTTACCAGTGTAGTTTGTTTTCAGTCTTCAGTCTTATTTTGTTTTTTTATCTCGCTAAATATCAGAATTACTCTTTTTTTTTTCATTTTTATTGATGTACATCCTCGGAGGAGCATTTTAACTGAATGTCATTGCAATGTTGTTGGAAGTGAAAAAGGCCTACCTAAAGACATAGACATTTGAATTGTGTGATAAAGTTGTTTGGATTGATAAAACAGGCTTAGAAAGGATCATTTGTAATGAATTTTCTTCAGATTAGTTTCTGAAAGGATGAAGTTTAAATTATGCACATAGACCTAAGCGTGATCAGCTCTGTACTGTTGAAATCTTTGGTCACTCGCTCTCACAAAGTGAGCTTAGATTGCGTTGAACAGGTGTGAGGAAGGGCTATGGGGTCGCTATCTCGCTCAGGTTGGACCTAGTAATTTAGCTGAACGGAGGGATTTGCTCCTCCCTGCTAAGACAGGCGACACAAAAGATCTCACTTTGAAAGTGGAGAGGGAACAGAGGGGTACGGACAGTTTAACTAAGATGAAGGAGTTCAGTTGGCCAAAATGCCTACTTTGATTAGTCTTTACACTTGGTCTAATTGAGCATGCATGTTTGTGAGCATAAATCCTTTGCCTGTGGCTTCAAACTTAAATTCAGGTTGGGACACCAGTATTCGAGTGTGTATCAGGTTCTTTTTTTCCCCTTCCTCTCTGGTTGTAAAACTCTCACTATCCTCAGACTCATTCCTCCCTGTAGACTGAATTTGCTTGTCTTCTCAGCATGAGTGTTTAATCTTTTCAGGCTGGTGAATCGCCCCAGTGAATGAGTCCCCAGGTCCTTCTCTCTAGGAGCCCTGGAGATTATTCTAAAGCACTAATCGTTGAGCAAACACAGCAGTGCTCTCCCATTCCCATTCTACACAGGCCACAGTATAGCACAACTTCTTCTTTCTCTTCTCTTCACATCTTACGCCCTGTGTAGATTTCTTTGCTTTCTGGCGCACGTAGCCTAGATTACTGCTCCTGAGAAACAGGCCCCTTAACTCCCACCATCGCAGCCCTGCTTAAAATGAACCAGGCACAGATTGAGAGTTGTTCTTGTTTGTTCTTTTATACGGCGCAAAGTGACATGTAATTTAAAGAGCATTATTTCCAACATCGTCCCCTCAAACCCTTTACGTTTGTGGGTGTGTTTGTTTTTTAATTAGATTGTCAGAAGGGAAAATCTAGCGGGCTTATATGTTGGTGTCAATATCCTCGGATTTGGAGCTTCGTCAATATTGTCTGGCCTTGCTGCTACTAACCTGAGCAGGCTGCTGGCATTTGGTATAAAATAAATAGAGTGATTTGTCTGTTTTGTTTTTGCTATATCTGCCTCCCGTCCAAGAGAAGTTTTATTTACACCGCTTTCCACTTGATTGTGTCTGCTATTTGCTGTTTTTGTCGGCTGTGCCCTTGTTATGAGCTGCTCAAATCTCTTCACCTAATTGTCTTTAATGTCGATTCATGTTCCCTCGCTGTCTCTTCAATATGGAGGCACCCATATGTGGTGAAACGACGGCAAATAATAGATTAACCTAAGTTAGAGATGCACCAGTTGACCATAGATTATGAGGGAGTAATATTTTTTTGATCAGTAATCAGCAGGTCCGATACTGTTCAGCACATTCAAACTAATCCATTTCTACCATTTTCTGTCTATAAATCCGTGATGCACGTTTGGTTGAGTGTAATAGAGGTTATAAAAATGAGGGACATGCACTATATGCATGAATGAGATTAATGTGTTTCTTCATTGATTTTCTCTTGGAGTCAAGCATAGTATGACTGTAAGTATTATGTGACATCTCTGTCTTTGAACCAGTCAAAATCAGCCCAATCACTGCATCTCAAGACTAAAAAAAACAAATTTATGACTCTGTGTCATTCTGGGGTTTTTTAAATAATATATCCAATTGGATTTTATTATCTAAATTGCAATGATTTTCTCTGTTTTTGTGCAAGTTAAACATTGTTACTTCAGAATATTAGTTTTAGTTGCTTTTTACAAATGAAAAAAAAAAAAAAATCTCTGCTGCCCATGGCCACTACACTGTGTATGTCTGCTTATTCTAAAAATGAGTCTTCTTCCAAATTAGAAAAAGAAAAGGAGTCTCATATCACTTAGGCAAATACCCTGAAGGCTTACAGGATACAGTTGGCTGATATTTTTGTCTTTCTGCCTCTAATTTCTTTTCTTTTCTTTTTTTTCTTTCTTGCAGAGAAAGCTGTTGGCCATCTACCTCCACAATGACGACAGCGTCCTCAGCAACGTCTTTTGTTCCCAAATGATGTGCGCCGACTCTATCGTCTCCTACCTGAGCCAGAACTTCATCACATGGGCCTGGGATGTCACTAAAGAAGCTAACAAAGCCAGGTATAGCATCAGAATCCTCTTTGTTTCCATGGTTATGGCTTGTACACTCATTAGAATTAATGCCATATATGCATTTCCTGTTTAAAGGTGATATAATTGATTTTCATTGATTTACTTGATTCATGCAATTTGAAAAATGTTGCATAAAAGATCTTAGTTTTGAAATTTTAATAAAAGTTTAAAAACTTTCATTAAGTTTTTAAACTTAATGAAAGTTTAAAAACTTAATGAAATATAAGACTGGATAAAAATCAGACCCAGTGGTTTTAAAGATCAGTAAAAGTCATGCCTCCAGAAAACAATCACATAATTTACTAGGCTAGTCCTAAATTGAAGCCTCTTTCCAAAACTTAAAGCAGCTAAACTTGTACAAGCTGTGATTAAATAAAATCCTGATTCTGCTCTGGTGGTCCTGCCTCCTGTAACAGATGGAAACTCAAGTCTTAGACTTGGACTCTAGATGCACTTAATCTAAAGCAAAATTGGAGTCTTGACTTGGACTCACGAACAGTCTCTTTCTCTCTACTGATCAGAGGCGAAAGTTACTTTCCACCTTATTGACAGACCATCGCTCTGATGGGATCACACATGTCAAAGTGAGACGATTTGTTTGGTTAATCAAGGATGTTTGAGTATCGATAGTGGCTTCCAATCATCTGTTCATGTTTTAATTGCTGCTTCAAAATAATGACTACACTTGTTTTCTTGTAGGACTGAATTGTAAATGTTCAGCTGTATAACTTTTTTGGGAAAATTAAATCATGCACTGTTGATGAAACGTCAGGTGTCACAAAACGTGCAATAGAAATCAGTTAAGATGTCTTCACCAGTTTCACTCTCTCTTCAGCTTCATTCTGTGTTTTGAAGCTTGGAGGTTGCATGCTAACAAAAGGCGTTGTGTTTGCACGGCGAGGCCCCTGATTGGGCATTTTGACTGAGCTGTCTGAATAGAGGGTCAGTGGGAGATGAAGGACTCCCTTGGAATCCAAACATCTCTATCACTGCATTTATCCTGAAAGTCCAAACTTCTGTGCCCTGTTTTAGTAAAGTGCTGTTCGGCTTTTGTTTCCAAACCTTTTTTTGTATTAGACAGTAGATTGTTTTTTTAAATGCATTTTTTTTCTATTTCTCTTATTTATTTCTCTGGTCTGACATTCCCCCTCTCTCCCCTAAACTTGCTGAGTTAAGCCTGCCCTCTGGTAGTAGCCACTTAAGAAAGACTCTCACCCTGACCTTTTCCCTCCATTATTTCTTTTAAGGAAACTCCCTCCTTCCTTCATTCCTCTCTCCTTTCTCTCCGATTGGCCTCCTTTGCTTTTTGCCCCAGCTGAGCCTTTTTATCGCACATTAAAAGAGAGGCAACATCTGGAGCTTTTCAAGGCACACAGCTAGTCGCAGCTTTGCCGCTAACGCATGCATGCACTTGTGCAGGCTAACCCGCTCACAAATGCACGGCTGCTCTGCATTCTCACGCTCTCTGGCTGATCCAGAATGACTGGTGATTGGCATTAGTCACACAGGCTGTTAGAAAGGTATCCTAATTGTGTGAGTGATAAACCTGCTGATACTGGAATGTGCTATTCTTCACAGGCTTCCTTGGCAAATGATTAATTATGCATAAAAGCGGGGCTGGTGATTGGAGGCCGGAGTTTTTTTCAGAAATGTGGGAAAAGAATTATACAGTCAGTATTCTGTCTCGCTGGGCCTGGCAAACACTATAATACTCCATTTAAGGTTTTCACAGATTGTCACGTTACTGCCACAAACCCCAAAAGCATTTTTCATTTTGTATAATAGAACTAATCAAAGTAGTTCATAATTGTGAAAGGAAACTAAAATAATAAATGGGTTTCCAACATTTTTAATAAAAATCTGACAAGTCTGACATGCGTTTGTATTCAGCACCCTGTTTCCCCTGGACTCACTCCGGTTTAGCCAAATGGCTTCAGAGGTTTGTTGAAGAACATTAGTGAACAAGAGGAACACAGCAGACGGGTTTGGGTGAAAGACGTGAAGATGTTACATCAGAATTAGATTTTAAATAATATTCTAAGCTTTTAGCATTTCTTGGCACGTTGAAGGACTTGTCGGGCAGGAAGAGTATTAATCATAGCAGCAACCTGGGGGCCCACAGTAACTCTGGAGGAGCTGCAGAGATTCATTGTTTAGGTGGTAGTATCTGTTCTAGGGGGAAGTATTAGACACGGACTCCACAAATGTGTGCTTCACAGAAGAATGGCAGAAAGAAAACAATTGTTGGAAGAAAGTCGAAAGAAATCCTTTTCGCAGACTGCCACCAACCATTAAGAGGACACGGCACACATGTGGAAGAAGTTGGGGTCAAAGTGTAATTTTTGGGTCATTTTTTTAGTCTGTTCGGTGGAAAAGCCAGGCCTAAAATATGAAAGGTAGTGATGGCAGTGTGGATGCAAGAGTTCAGCAGTGAGATGGAAGGTGTTTACTGTCACTCACTGGACAATCCTGGAAGAAAACCTGAACACATGAGGCTGCGATGGAGGTTCACCTTCTAGGAGAACAGCAGCCCTAAATTTACAACCAGAACTACAACAGATTGGCTCAAATCCAGAGGTGAAAATAGTACAAACATACTGTACTCATATTGTTACTTTGATTAAAATAAAAAAACATAAAAAAAACTCTGTAAAATGCTACTCAAATAAAAGTAGAAAAGTTCCTCATAAAATTTTACTTTATGTAAAAGATACTTTTTTATGGACAGAAGAAAGTTCTGTATGTGTGTTTGACAAAGGAAAAGAAGAACTATTGATCACACACTGGTTATAATTAAAATGCAACACAAAATAAAACAGTTACCATATAACTTAATTGTTATATAAGTTACCATATAACGTCATGAATATGTGGGAGGTATTATGTGGGATTATAATGAGGCATAAATTTCCAATATCTTCTGTCAGCTGCTGCCGGTTCTTTACAGCTGATCAGCATCTTTCTGTCACTCCAAACCCTCTGCATCCTTCACTACATCTGTGAAGCTTCTGTGGTTCTCCTCTTCCTCAAACTGGCATTTCTGATCTTCATCACATTTTTTGTTCATTATATCCACGCCATCCCTTCCATCTAATAGTTTTAAAAACCTGACTGTTGCCCTTCTCATACTTATAAACAGGTCCTTTAATTACAACCATGGGTTTTCTTTTCCTCAGAGATTAACTTTAACTATACTTAAAGGGTTTTTCCCATTGCCTCTGTCTTCCAATTGATGCAAAACCATGGGGTCTGATACAAAGTCGAGACTTTGATCTTATTTGACTAAACTTAAATTAATTTGCGCTTAAATTAATGGAATAAATATCAGTCTCTTAAGTGGACAAAGCTGGTAAATATACTATGATTAAAAAAAGTAAATGCACCATCAGGTATTTCTGCAAAGAATATTAATAGGAAGCATAAAAACATTTATTTACTTCACTGTATGTGAAGCAAGTTGTTGTTGGTCTAGTAATATAATAAAAAAATAGAACTTTGCCATTGAAATTATAATTGAAGTCTCTAAAAGTTCAAAGCTATGAATACTTTTTCAAGGCACAGTATTTTAAAGGCTCTAACAGTGATATATGTTCATATTAAAAATATATTTTTTGTTGTTCTTCCTCATATTTAACCCACACAGTCTTTTGAGAAGTAATTATTCTGTAGTCCTAAAGTGAAAACTGAAGGCTTCACTTCTCACAGACCAATTTTCACACCTGTTCAGTATACCTGACTACTCTTTTTGACATACGCCAACCTGAAAACCTAACTGGTTTAGAGGGAGAACAAAATGTCACATTCAAATCAAAACTTGTCCATGTTAGCTCTGAAACAAAGTGTGTATGACACAGTGAGCTATCGGAGCATCCGGTTCCCAGACTGCTCCCATACAGGTGGCTTGCAGAAACATTCCCCGCAGTGCTACTGTACTAACCTGATTCATCAGCTGCTCACTG
>CAEFZY010011866.1:0-84252 GCA_903066815.1 Brachyrhaphis roseni
ATTCAATGGACGCACACAATAGAACGAAGTAATAAACAAGTCTGCCTTGAGAGCCGCACCACTCAATACTCAGATCCATGAACGAGATGTAGCAAATATGAACGGGAAGCCACCCAGTGGCTGAAATAAATTACTACATTTAAAACACATTAATAAAGTGATCCATATATAAGGCGCACCGGATTATAAGGCGCACTGTCGGCTTTTGAGAAAATTGAAGGCCTTTAGGTGCGCCTCGTAGTGCGGAAAACACTGTACTTCAAAAATCAGAGTACATTGTTTCATTAAAATATTGCATCTTTAGTTTATTATTGAGCAGGTACAAAAACAACCCCTAATTTTATTGTGATCCCCAAAAAATCACAATAAAATTACTTATACTTTTTTTTTTTTTAACATTGACCTATAGCACTTTCAACCTGCCTAGTTTGAATTATGTGGAAACCAGTTTGGATGCCACTGATTTGTTGACAACAAATTTTGGATTTTCTTTCAATTATTTACAAGATTTGCTTCTTTTTTGATAAAGATTTTACTGAAGAACAGTTGTATTCATTTCACAATATTTTCTTTTTTGGCAAAGGTGAGTGAATAATTTGGCCTACCAACTTCTTAGAAATTTATGTGTCAAAACTCTTTTTTTAAACAGACATAATTTTTCTTCTATTTGTCAACAATGCACTACTTTGTGTTGCTCCATCACATCAAAACCCCAATAATTTACATTCTGGTTTGGGGGTAATAATTTGACAGCACATGAAAAAATTCAGGAAGTAGGAATTTTTGTTTTGTTTTGCAAAACTCACATCTTCAATCTATATCTTCCTGCCTAATTTGACTTTATTCTTTCATGTGGCTAACATTCTAAGATACTTACTCCCCCATGTAAACAAAACGTTCTCCAATGCATTGAAACTAAACATTCAGTTCCATCATTTGAACTCACAAAATAGGTTTTTGAGGAAACTAGTGCTAAATTTGGTGTAATCCATCACAGGTTTATCTGCATCTGCACCTGCATGGTCAGGGACTCCCTCATGGGACGGGGCCTGTAGATGGTGTTGCACATCCTCTAATGGGTGAATCAGCTGGCAGGTGTGCCCCAGAAGCTTCTCTGCCACCTGCACACTGGACACTGCATAAGTGGTCTGAACTGTTTTATTGCTTAGCTAGACAGAGAGATACACCTGGGCTTGGTTGAATTAAATGCTTAATGGCTTGCCTGGCTTCTGGAGGAGAGAATCTCTTGTTTACAATTTCGAATCTCAATGGACCTCGATGAATATGAAATTGCATAACGGATTGCGCTAAATTAAACCCATTTATCTTCTTGTTGACCTTTTACCTGCAGAAAGAAACTCAGTAGCATCTGCAACTTATTGGCAAAAGAAGATGTGAGTAGACGGAGAATAAATATGCAACAAAGCTTCACTTTTGATGACTGATGAGAGTTAGAAAACTTAATTTTCTAACAATTTTTTTTTTCTAAGTTGAAATTACTTACTTGGAATAAGAATGGAGCAAAAAAAAAAAAACCCAAGAGGTTTCATAATCTACTTAATTAAAATCTGTATCTGGAGCAAACTGGCTGTGATACTTAAATGCCCTGTAGCACTGTAATGAAAGCAAATTCATGCAGTGGACGAGCCATGAACAGATGATGAAAGTTTACAAATATAAACTAAGAGATAAGCTCTCCATAACAAAGAGATATTTAAGCAAATTGAACAACTTTTCACTATTTATTTCTAAAAACAGACAGCACTCCTTGATGAGGAGAGGGCTACACCCTGAACAAGTTGCCAATATGTCCCAGGGTATGTCAAATATTTGCTGGCATTTATTTGAAGACATAATTATAAACATATCCATAACTTACTAGTGTTCTTTATATGGTATATCATAAAATGGCAGAATGCTATGAGTCTGTAATAATTTCATTGGATTGAAATGTTCTCTCTAATTCATCCTGAGGCTGTTCTGTTCTGTCAGGTTGACATCAGTACTGAGCTGGTCAGTCAAGTTCCTCCTCACCAAACACATGCCTTCATGCCTTTGTGGGTCTTGCTCTGCACATTTATACAAAGGTATGCTGGGACTGAGCACTGTTTTGCATAAAACACATACAACAGACAAAGTTGCCTTTAGTCTAATATCCTTGTCACACTATTGTGCAAATGCATGGGATTTTAATTGTGTAGAGAGACACCAGAAAAGAAGAAAACATAAGACACTAAATTCACAAACTATGCAGAAAAAAATAACGCATTTCCACATTTATAATTTTTTTGAATCAATTTTGTTAGTTTCTACTCTTTGTTTAAATCTTTTTGTGCATGTTTAAATTATTTGCATTCCTGATAATACTGTGCTTTTATTTGCCTGGATGCTGTGAAAAGTTTTTTTTCTTACTTTATGGGCTATGTACTAAATACTTTCTAAGACGGGACATAAAATGAAGATGCTCAGATTATCACAATGATAATCACAAACACAATGAGTGTGGCGTCTTTCACTCTGTGAATTACCTCTGCTAAACTCCTAATGCCAACTCACAATTTCAGACTCTGTGATATGAAATTAATGTATTACTTCAGAGCACAGCTTATTATCAAACTCAAATTAAACATCTTGTGTTTACAATAATTAGAGTGTAATAATTGCAGTCATTTCATTTCATTACAGAAATGACATTGCTGTAATTTAGTCTTCAGTTTTAACCTAACAGTTTTATCACACATCTCAGATTTAACACTTACCAAAAAACTTGAAAAGCTTTCTAATTCATAAATATCAACCATAGTGTTGTTTAATATTATGCCATATTAATAGATTTTCCAGTTTGTTTTTATGTTATTGTAAATAACGTGTTTTATCTTTACACAATTTTTAATCATTTCTGTTACAAAATTATGCATATAAATATGTTATAAATGATTTAAATCTGAATTCTTTGAACTGACTCTGTTGATTCTTTTTTAACCCAATACAAATAGAAACACAGCCTGCACCACAGTGGCAGACCCCGCTCCAGCTCCCAAGTGTCCTCTTTGAGTGGGCCAACCCCCCGTCTGTGCTGCATTACTTTTTACTTCTTGAGATTTAAACTGTGGCAGCAACACATAGTGTAACAGCTCCCTGGAGAGAACTAGTGATTGCTCTCCAGTGCACGAGGTGATATTATGTTTAATGTGTCGCTTTAGTCCTTGAGGGGCTCCCAACATCTGGCACGATTTTAATTCCTCGAATGCTCCCTCTTCTAAGTCTTTCACTTCTCCAGAGAGTCACCGATGCATTCCTTAGACAGAATAGGTCATTTCTCAGTATTCTTTTAAACAATGGCATACAGTGCAGAGTGAAAATATTTGTCTCTTTGCTGATTTCTTCAGGTTTTGCTTCACTGTTTCAGACAATTGAACAAACGTTCCAAAATAACCGAAACAACCTGAGGAAAATTAAAGTTTAATTTTCAAAGGATGTTGCTATTTATTAAGGGAAAATCAATCCAAACAAATTTGAGCCTGTATGAAAAGCAAATGCTCCCCAAACCTAGCAAATAGTTGTGCACCCTTGGTGACGACAACTGCGATCAAACGTTTGCAATAACTGACAGACTGAAAGTCTGTTTAAAATCATGTCTCAGCATCTCAGTCAGATTTAGGACCATACTGTTTGTTTTGGTTTGTTTTCAGTCAAGCAGATATGGCCTCGTTGCTGTGCTTTGGATCATTATCTTGCTGCATTAGCTAAGGACAATTGAGCTAAAGGTAACCTGTCCAGATCCTGAAGCAGAGAAGTGGCCCTAAACTTACAGATTACTATCACTATGCTTTACTCTTAATATTATGTGCTTTTTTCTAAAACTGTGTGGTGGATTTAGAACACATTTAACAGGGCATACAGTTCTACGAAAAAAGTCAATTTATGTTTCATCAGACCACAAAAACTTCCTCAGAAGTCTTGATCATCTGATGATGATCTGCTTTTAAAGAAATGCAGATCTAGCCTGGCTACTTCTGGTAAGGCGAGCCACAATTTTTTTTATTGTAAATTCATAGATAATGGCTGTAACTTAGCTTGCTGCTGTCCCAAACCACATGACAACTTTTGGCACCCTTTCCAGATCAACAGTTGTCAGTGAATCTTTAATCAATTATTCTTGAATTTTCTAGTCTACTTGTTGTCACAAAGAATTTTGTTGTTGTACGGGACTGGTAGTAATCAGGTCTGCATATGGCTAGTAGAATCAACTTAGCTCTCTATAAATTTTGGCCAGTCTAAGTTAATACATGAGTTAGCAACAGGATCTATTATTTTCTCTCAAAATGGTACATTGTGTTGGATAGCTGTGGCCCTTTAATAAAGGAAAACATAATTCAAAAGGTGCTCAAGAACAAAAAAATATAATACGGACCATTAAAGTGGGACACAAACAAAAGACATCTGTATGGGGCTAAATCTTGTTATGCTGATTTACTTTTAAGTATACTTTATAAATTTCTTCTTGCAACTTTTACCTGAGGTCACAGGTGCTTACAACTGTTTCCTGCAGGCCCTCTTGGCTCCCAACTCTTAGCTAGTTGTCCCGCAATAAAGGCCAGCTCCCTGCAGTAAGAGCCCATGCCGGAAACCGGGTTTGATTTGTTGATGCAAGTGTGCTGAGGGCAGACTGGGGGCCGAGCATTAATGGGTTCGAGACAATAGGCCATCACTAATCAGAGACCTCAAGGTTGCCATGAGGTTAATTGTAATGCAGGTGGCTCTAGGAGGAGGGGGCGAATAAGAAACGTCAACTCCTTTGCTGCTTCAGCGGCTATTGTGTTCTAACATTAAGCCCCGGGGCAAGGATTTGGCTTTCTCCCTCACTCTTCCCCTGTGTCCTCTGTAGCTTTTAATTTCTTATTATTCACTGATTCCTATTCAACCTCGGTGGGTTAAAAAACCCTTTTTGCCACGTGTCAAAGGAAATGTTAATATTGAGCCTGTCCTGGCTGTTGTGATGCATGGCTAACTATTGTGGAACTCCACTGGTAATTCAGCAGTGTATTTCCCATTCACTGGAAGCACTTTTGTTGCATCATTATTTGTTTAAATTGACAGAAACAGGAGAACCTGCTTGCTTTTGTGTTTTGTAAAAAAGGCCACCTCCAAATAAGAGCCTGGTCAAGAATACATGAAGTAGTAGCTTTTTGTGTTGTTTTGTTTCGTTTAGTTATTTCTTCTGATCAGTTCTCCAGTTGGTAGATTTGTCCCTCAACTTTTTGGCTTTTTTGAGTTCATACATACAATAGGGTTTATTTTTCAGGTAGAGAATAATACCGAATGATACACACAGTTTATGAATGTATTGTAGATATATTCATTTTATTTGCTGGAATATAAACTTGCCTTCCATGTCATCACCTTCCTAAAATAAAGACCCATGTCATTTTTGGTCAAATGTCAATAAATAAATAAATAAATAAATTTTGTCAAAAAATACTAAGGCCATTATTTTATGAAAGTGACAATATATTATGTATAACTAACTAATATTTTTTTTTAATAATATGATAAAAGTCTAATAACATTTTCTGAATGACTGAATGTCTAAAATAGCCCTACTAATAAAGTGATGTAAAAAAATATATATATTAAAAAACTGCTGCTAATTATTAGAAATGAACACTTTTGCATGAATGTTCTCCTACTGCCTTTAAAATAGAAGTTCAGAAATTTTGCAGGCCAATTTCTGTTTTGTTTTAAAAAAAAACAACAAAAAAAAAACAAACTTGTACTTACATGAGCCAATCTTAGCCATTACAAATTCTTTTTAAAAATATAATGAAGATTTAAAATACATTTGAACTTTCTGTATGGAAATTATGTTTATTATATCTTTATCTCAAAAGAAGTTTGGGCCACAATTAATGTATTTACAGTCGCCACTGTAAAGATTCAAATGCTCTGAAAGACAAAATCATATGTTTTTGCACCTGGTATTCACTTGATTCACTTCTATGCATCTCCTATGCTGACCAAAAACATAAATCTGTCTTAACAACTTATGGATGTTCCTTTACTGGAACACACTTTTACGCAGTTTCCACAGTTTTAAACTTTTTGTTTTTGAATTTTCGTGGCTATATATCGTGGACCTCTGGTATTAATGGAGGATAGGGACTGGATTGATGCCTGTAAATAGGATGCCCATTATGCCTCTTTTTTTAAACTTCCTATTCCATTTTCTTTCAAATATTTTATTTACACTCCATGAAAAACGTTTACGAATTGCTGAACCTTCTGTGACCAATTTGGAGTTAAGTTTCATAGGAAAATGTGTGAATAGGTGAATTGGCAAACACTGAACTGCAGATTGGCAGGGGTCCTTTGTAATTGGTTAAACAACTCCACAACTAATATTATTTTTGAATTTGAGTGCGTGCATGTTGTTACACTTAAATCATTTTTGGTCTTGCTGCTTAACAACACTACTCTCCAGCAAATGAACTTCAACCCCCGCAAAGTTCAGACTATCCAAGTCTTTCCCAACATCAGTGGTACCATTGCGTCAAGCACAATACAGCACCTATGCACAGTTAGCCTTTTGTTCTATTTGATTTATTATCTTACACATTATTTCATGTTTCTCCGCCTGTCACAACAATTTATGTCAGCCTCTGAGCAGCACAGTGACTTGTTCAGTGCTTAGTTTTCATCGACGATCCACCTTTGTGTTTGAGTTGACAGTGGGGCAAACTGGAGGGGAGAGATGGTGGAAGATTGCCTTGAAAGACAAACATCTTGGCGTCTGCCAACCTGCAAATGGCCCTTGTGTTTATTCAGCTGAGAATTGGACAGCAGCCAGGCCATCATATTCTTTGCTTCCACAGCATATGTGAGGGCAATACATTGAAGTTTGCATTTGATACATGACAAATGAGATGGTATCGCGCAGCAGGGGGGTCGGTTCGGCAAAGCTCAATGAGGTACAGGGAGCGGAGTCAGAGGTAAGAGGAGGTAGAGTGGCCAAGAGCTTTCTTTGTCAGACAATCCTGCTGGAAGAATTGTGTTTTCTGTTGTTTGCCTTTAAAACTGTGGTGCAAAACAATAGAAAGTCTGTTCACAATACAACAAATAGAGATCTGTAAAATAAGTTAAAGGCTAATGAGTTCAATTGATCACCTGGGACAATGCCATGGTTTCAGGCAAACTAGATGGTATACATTTGCTGTGAAAATGTTATATCCAGTCACTTAACTTTAACTTGTAAAAAAAAACAAAAAAACATACTTTTAAACATATATGACAAGTGCAGCACGAAAAATCATGGAAACATGAACATTTTAAATTCAACAAACCGACCAGGTTATATTGCTTTAAACTTTGCTTTAAAATATCACTGAAAATCTTTGAATCTGAATATTCCAGGCTGTCGTGTCCTTCTTCACAAAGGATTTGCATGATAGCTGTCAGTGTTCCTCCAAACCATGCAGAATACAGGAAAACACAGTTGAAGGGGGAATATGGCCAAAGACATCCAAATACAAACAAAAACAAAACAAAACAAAAAAAAAAACTACAAGCCACAAGAGGTCACCTGATGCCTATTGTAATGTCACTAAATGTAAAGTAGTAGATTTAAAATGAGTTTTGCAGAAAAGTATGGTCAGTGCATTTAGGTATTTGGTTAAATATCAGCAACTTATCTGCTTTTTTAATGTCCTCTTTCCAACTGTGTTATTGCTAAACAAAACTCATTGACCAAGCGGTGAAATCATTACACACCTAAGCTCTGATCACCTGCATGTGTCGAAAATGCTAAGGAGCCACGTCTATTTCAAAAAGCCTTTACATCTTGCATGCAAAAATATGCATTTCAGCTTTATTTTTAATCCTTGAGTTTCAAACTTGTACCATCCAAATAGTATTAACCTAGTGATTATACAGCACACTGGCTTTAAAAATTCCACAAATCATGCACACCTTTCATCTTTCACCCACTTCTTGTGACCAAGACCTTGGTCTGACAAAAGCAGATAAAGTGGCATTATTCCAGCTAAGGACTGATTTTTACTGCATTCATCCGGATATGTGACATTGAGAGGGACAAGCAGAACCAGCAGGGCGATTAAGGCCCTATTATCACCTGTGCCTCCAAGACATCCGTGACTTCGTCACATATCCACATGGGCAGGAAATCTGTCGCGCTGCAGACTTGCAATGACTTTGAAATCAACCTCTTATGATGAGTTGCAGTGTAAAGCACTTTGAAAAGCAAGATGATGCTTACCTGAGTAGATCATCTGTTGTCACCGCTCGTCTTTGGGGAGGGATTGGTCGATCGCCTCCGTCAAAGTGTTTAGGAGGTGTACATATCAAGCGGAACATTCTTTCATCTCGTTTAAAAAAGGAGTGTGGCATTCATGCCTCCAGCTAAGCTCTGTGCTGACACCTTGGTCCTGATCGGTTGGCCTTAACTAGAGGTTGATCAGCAGCTCTCAAATTTAATCAGAGTGGAACCTCTTGTCAGTGTCAAAGCAGGTTTTTTAAGTCTAAGCTCTTTTTACTGCAACTTCAAATCCTTCTTTTAAAAACAAGAAATCAAATAAAACATAACAAGTAACCTAAAAAGCTAAAGAAATAAATCTGTGTAATTAAAATGAGATGTCTCAGTTATAAAAAATTGTTGCAGAAAGCTTTAATGTATTTAGAATTATAAGCTTCAGCATAATTTGGCATTCTGGTCTGGTAAAACAACTCCATTAAAATTATACATATAAATCTTTTTCAAAAGTCTCATGTTGGCTTTTGTGCATTATTATTATTTATCATAATTATTTTCGTGGTGGCTTAAGTCTGCCAAGCATGTGGTTGCAAAAATTCTCATCATTTGTCCCTAGGGACAGTCCTTTCTTCAAACCAACATCATATTCTCATCTCTCATGTGAGATCTAACACCTAATAGGGGTGTCGACTGTTTTAAGTGAGAGTGTGAAATCCTTTTAGGTTTACCAGAGAAAAAAGTGTCTACATTTCCAACTTTACACCAAGTTTCTGGCACCTTCCCTTAGCACGGATCCAGTGGCTTGAGATAACTGACCTTGTTATAGATGCTGGGGCACCAATCTTACTTTTATTGAATGAAAATAGATTAAAAACTGGGAAGACTGAGGGTTGCAAAAATTTTCTCAAAGTGATGATTTTTTTTTTTGGAATGTAGGTGCTTTTATTTGTGACAAAAATCTACTGGGAAGAAAAAGAAATTTACAGGAAAAAATATTCTTATCAAGGTAGTTTTTTGAGTATCGCTTAATTTTGTATTCTTTATTTATTATTTGATTGTAGAACTTAATTTAGATTATTAAAATATTCTACCAGAGTGAAAGAAAATATCAAGAGGTGTCACTACTACCTTTTTAGGCACCCAATATTGATCAGTTGACACGTGTGGTTTGAAATTAACAGAAGCCAGAATGCTCTTATTTATCAAAAATGTCTCTCATTGCCGTTTTTGCAAATCTGAGAATTAAAAGGCAGCTAAACTCTCTGACTGTTTAACTTTAAAAAATGTCTGTGTCACTTTGTAAGTTGTTGACACAAAAGCTGTAGTGAATTTGCTAAACTGGCACTGTAAAAATGTTTCACTCGAAAAATATCTTCGACTGTCTGTTATCTTACCACAACAGTTTTGTTGGTGTAAATATTCAACTCAAAAACATTTTGCAACTTCAAACACTCAAATCAGTTGTGAATTTATTAAGAGAGATGCTATCATTAGATGATACTATGGTAACACATTAGGTACTGCTTTTAATATTTTTTGTTAGATAGGCTGCTGTGTCCCCTCTTCATTTTATAGATTAGAACATAAAAGTGTCTGTAATGAGAAAACTCTTTTACATTACACAAGACAAATCTAGCAAGAAAGAATGTGTCACTATCCATTCAATACTCTAATTTTTCACCATTAGATCCATTTAATAACTTTGTTTTATGATAAAATAGCAATAAAACTAATAACAGGATGTTACATCAAGCTGTTTTATAGAGACAATAATAGCATAGAGTGCCATGAGGTTTTGTTTCTGTTGATTTTTTTATTTTTATCTTATTGAAATAGTTCATATCAGCTGGCTAGATCTGCTAGGTGGTAGATAATCTGGGTATTTAGTTTATTAAGGGAAAATTCAAACCAACTTAAGCTTACATAAGAAAATAAGTGGCCACTAAGTCTAATTCCTGATTATGTCACCAAAATGTCTAATTTACTTCTAGAATTTGACTAGACTATTACAAAAACATTTAGTTTTACTTTTCTTCATTTATTAAGAAAATCAATCTACATGCATGCTCTTACTAGTGATCTTTGATTTATTCTCTTGCTACGTAATCCAAGAGTGCTTGAGCATAAGGTTTCTAAATAATAACCTGATATTTTCCTTGACGATTTTCGTCAGAGCAGAATTCATCGTACTGCTACTTTGACTATATATTTTTCTGACATGCGTTTTATATCAAATGGAAATGAATGCACACCTTCCTAAAGATTAAACTTTTGTCTCATCAATCTGCAGAATATTCTCTCTCATTACCTATGGCAAGTGAGGCCTGCAACGCTTTAGATCCTGCAGCTGCCAGAAGGAACTAACTATATGTGCTATATGCAGAGAGAGAGAGAGAGAGAGAAAGGCTCAATATTTATCACCATCCCATCAATATCTTTTCTACACAAAAGACCAACTGGGATGGTTTAACATGATGATTACTTAGTTTTGCTCTTACATGCTTTATGTGTACTCACAATCAGGCTACATTCCAGGGTGAGATGTAATCCCCGTGTAATACAAAAACAGATCCTATTTAATGATATTCATGAACTGCAATGTGCCCTGGTGATCTGCCTGTAGATTGTACTTATTGTTAAGCCTTTCTTACGTTCCCCTTAAGGGGCGTGCTAGCGTCTCCACTTAAAGAAATGACATAATCATACAGTTTCTAATCAATAATAATATTTTTGCTCTGTCAGGCTTTACATTATGCTATAGCACAGTTACAGTAGCAGCACTGGTTACAAATGATAACATCAACTCATTAGTCAGTGCTACGTTATTTTTTTGATGTAGTCAAAGATTCAAGAGTTTAAACATCTACTGAAAAGACTTGATTCAGTGTAACTAAGTTGTCAGTTGTTTTTAGATAACTTAACTCGGTAGTTATTTTTGACAGTGATTACCAGTAGGTACAGGCAGACTACAATTCTAAAACAGCGCAGAAAATAAAGCATTGTCTCCTTCTGTTTGTTGATTGGACCGGTCAAAAATCGACCAGAGACAGTCAAGGGGAGAAAACCCAGTCTGTGCTGGGAGGGAGAATTTTTTTTTTCAAGTGGAATTTGTATGAAATCACCATTAAAGATCAACTATTCTAACTTTGTTTTCATGATTTTTTTTGACTTGCCATTTAATTGGTTTCTGTGAAGTCTCAAATGAAACATGTTTTCTCATCATTAGTTAAAAGTACTTTTTGTTTCAAAACATCAAAGCTCCTCTACATAAAGAACCTTTTCTCTTTATTTTTTTTACCATAGCACAATAAGATCCTTAGGTACAAGGATAAGTCTCAGCTCCATCTGCATTTTGAAGAAAATAAAAGGCCTTGTGTAATTAGTTGTGCACTATAAATCAAGAAGTGAATCTATTTTACCATGCCCTAATTGAAAGTGCTCCCTCTTTTTTCAGGCGTTGTAGACGGACACGGAGCTCCATCGGATGGTGATAAATGTGGAATCCAGCACAAACAGTTTGAAGCAGTCAGGCTGTGATTGATCAGCGCCCTCTGGGATGTCAGGTGGATCTTTCTCCTTCAAACCAGAAGATAAAAGCCTTAACGACTCTCTAGTTTTGCCTTACCTCCCAATTGTGTGTTTGTGTGTGTCTCTTTCTTTGACTCAGTGTTTTATTATTTCGCAGTTGTTGACCTTGAAGGTTCAGTGTGTGTCTGTGCTGTGATGTCTCAGTGATTTCTCTTTTTAAGACGCAAAATGTTCCTTTTACTCACCATTGATGCCATGACACACACAGTACATACATGCTTCATAGAAAGGGCTATTTGCATGAAAGTTTAGTTGATTTATGACTGGATTCTATAGCATTTTCTATAATCACCCGGCACATTTTTGCGGGGGCTTAGTAGTGACCGTAGTGATGCCACAGTACAGTGCTGTACCCGCACTTCAAAGCACATTTTGTTCACATGCACCCTCACAAAAACACAGGGTGACTTCACTCACTTGCAGTGGCAAAGGTGCACCAACTGGGTTGTTTTGTTCTCATCTTGTGTTTTTTTTCCTCTCTCTTTCTTTCAGTTTTCCCACCTCTTCATCATCCTCAATCGTTTTCTCAAAGCATTTGCTCTGGAGATTTACACTTGCAGTTGATAGAAAAAAGAAGAAGAAAAAAAAAAAAAATCAAGCAGCAGAGTGAGCTCTGCTGGTAATTCAGGTTTGGTGTGTGGTATTTCATTGAGGTCCTCTCTGATTGTCCTGCAGTTGCAATGAATGTGACTCTTGGAAGCGAAAGGTGTATCAGTTGGGATCACTCGGCATCTGGCCCAACGCTCTTGTGTCACAGTGACCCTCCTGTCGGGGGGAGCAGCGAGGGCCACAGCAGGGGGTCTCCCCTGGAAAGCAACATAAATTTCAGAGAGAGAATCAATAGACTGTGAGAATTGTGAGAGCTGCATTGGTTTGGACTCTGTGACTGTGATCCAGGTGCTTTTCTTGTATGGATATCTTAGGATGCACATGTGATTTTTAACAAATAAAAAAAGAGCACCTATAATCACATTTTGAGATACCCTCCAAAACAAATAAAAACATACCAGTGAGACCTATTCTCTCATAGGATCTAAATACAGCCGTTGCTCTCCATAAAGAAGTGAGGACGCTCTGTGGGGTGTAGACTTCAAAGCAAACCAGGGAATACTCCAGAACAACTGCTGGCGGTTTCAAATCAGCATCCCGGCTGTCGGCAGCGTAACCTTCCACCTGTATCTGGCATGAGATAACTGGAGAAGAAAATGTCCAATTTGAAACAGCATGTGTCAAGAAGCGGGGAGATTATTTGTTCAATTTGGAATCTAAATACATTTATTTATGTTTGTAGCAAATGGTCTGGAGAAATAGAAGTTGTATATAGTACAAAAGAAAAAAAGGAAAACATTCAGTCCAGACACTGGAATTCACTTGCGGAAAGGACAATAACAGCTGATCAGGCTTCAAGAGTACCGTCATTTGCCACTTGGTAGGAAGTGAAAATGAACATGTAACAGTCGAAAGGCCACAAAACACATCAACAATCTTCCCCTAATTTTTTTTGAAAAGCACAACAGAACAGTAAATCCTTTCTTTTTTACTTTGGACAAACACACGTCTGTTGCATTTGTTAGTTTTGGTTCTCAAAACCAGATAGATGAATTAATTGTGAAGCAAACAAAGAGACGGGAAGATAGCCTTAAGCCTATTGAGTAGGAACATGGGGTGAGTGTGGCATTGTGTCTTTGATGAAATCGGCCTGTGGTGCATTGTGGGTAGTGGCGTGCTCTCTGGCCGCAGCAGGGTACTGGCGGCTGTGTCCACTTTTCAGGTGCTGTCACCCTCCCCTTCGTCATATTAATTAAAGGATAAAAACGAAAAGAGGAGAAGAAAAACCAAGGTTTAATCCCTCGGCTTTTATGGAGCTGGAACACTTCTAAAGTCCACACTTTTTGAACAAAACTGCATAGACACACAATGACACACAGTCAAAGTGTAGAGTAAATGTGTGTCCAACATTGCTTCATTTAGTTAGTTTCCTTAGCATTGAAGTTGGGTCTAATGCTTTGGGTATCTTTTCACATGCTGCTCACAGTCACACCATTCTAGCTCTGCCAAATTTGTCACATGCAGCCATTGTAATTAAAGATGAGGTGTGTAACGTTAACAAAAAAAAAAAAAATGTTTTTTACTTGTCTATTAAAACTGTCAATATTTTGTGACAAAATTGTATGAGACAGGTGATCTGTGAAAAAAATGATCTCTGCCTCCTCCCTGTGGTCCTACTGCCATGTGCAGAAACAAGTACTCCCAGTCAAAAATAACCAGTAAGAGCCAGGAGGGAAGATTTTAGCACTGTCAGTCATGTTTGTGTATGCAATGCATCTGTGGTAATAGCAGAGAACCAATTTAAATTTACAGAAAAACAGTTTATTTGCTGTCATTAATGCCATGCTAACTAGCCTGTACATTCATTGCAAGCCCCATTGTGGGAAAAGAGCTGTAGTTTTGCAGATAGCGCAGAGCATAGAGGGCGGTGTGTGTAGTGCATACATGATGGTGACTGACAAGGGACGCTCCCTCTGACTCTGGTTGTTTCTGATAGGGTGCTGTATTTCTACAGATGGCAGTAGGACCTCAGTGGGGCGGCAGAGGAGCTCTATTTATTTCCCACAGATTATCTGTCTCATATTATGCTGTCATGTTTGACAACATTTCTTTTTTTTTTTTTTTTTCCTCCGAAGAGTTTTTTTAGCGGTGCTAGTGGCTCGCATTTTTTGACAGTAGACTGACAGGAAGGCAGGGCCAGGAGAGGGGGGAAGACATGCGGCAAAGGTCATCGGGACCGGGAGTCAAACCCGCGACGTCCGCGTCAAGGACTAAGGTCTCCAAACGTGGGGTGTGCTAATCCCCTGCGCCACCACAGCAAGCCCCTAACAACATTTATTTTATTATAAAAGTTATCTACTGCAACTTGGTACCTTCTTTGGCAGCACGATTAGGTTGATTTTAAAGACTCATTTGTGCCCAAGTTTTAACTTCCTGACTGATTTCTCCAGATGTTCTTCAGTATTGCCACATAATGTTCTTTTCTTGTGATGTCATCTATTGCATTAAGTGCACCAGTCCCTCCTGCAGCAAAACACCCACAGAACATGATGTGACCAGCCACATACAAGATATACTAATTCTGAATGTTATTATGCCTGAAAGCACATTTGTTCAGATGGACAGTCCTCTACCCTGTGAAGCTCCCCTCACCCACTGAAGGGTTACAGAAGAGTGTCACCCCCAACCACCCTCTTGCCTCCTGACTGTCATCCAGTATTTTCTGTGTAATCAGATCTCAGGCCTTGTGCTTTATGGGAGAAAACAGCCAGTGGAGATTGGCAGCCTACAACAGGTTTTATGGCTGTTGTTTCAGGTGGGAGGTGAGTTAGTTGGGAAGAATGGATGGATGAGTGTCAGAGAGATTTTACACTGCCCTCTTGTGCTCTGAAACATACTGTACTGCCTCCCCACTGTTCGTTCTGACTCATTTTTGCTGTGTCCCTGGTGCTGTAATGACAGGAGGAACAAAGAGCACTGCAGTTAAATTTTCTGTGAAACTTTTAAATTATTACTCAGAAAGCAAGGTTATGCTTTTTTTTTTCTTCCAACTTTCCTTTATACAAAGCACCATAACTCAAAAATAGTTTTTATATGTTGTCTCAGTACAAGTACAAACTTAAGAAAAATGTCATGGATTTTTATTTACCTTCACTTTTCACTTTGTAGAATCAAATTTTGTCTCTATCAGCTTCTAACGTGTGAAGATGGACTAGTTCAAGCTCAGATTGGATGGAGAGCATTTTATTTTTAAGACACCTCACAAGTTTGCAATTTAATGTAGCATTGCTGCCGCCACCTTATTTTACCATGCAAAATTAGTTTTCAGCCAAATGTGCTATTTTGTATGTAGCACATACAAAATATGTGCTACATACAAATATGTAGCACATATATATATGTATGTATCACCCAATAAACAGACTGGTTTTTAGTTTTACATTTTTACAAAAGAATTATATCATGTATAATTCCTTCCACTTCACAATGAGGTGCTATTTTATGTTGATCTGTCACATCCTAATAAAAATACATTGGAGTTTGTAGTTGAAATTTGATGCAATGTGAAAAATTTCAGTTTATGTTTGTGTACAATGTAGATAAAAAATCATATATTTATCAAAAATAAAACAAGGCACCTGAATATGCTTTTATTGTAAGCCTGACTGAACACTGTAGATATTCTGAGCTGCACTCTTCCTGCTCTGTCACATGTCAAAAGGATAGAGAGGAGGGTGAGGAGGAATAATTGTTTGATCTGTCCTTTTGCCTGTCGCTGCCCTAATCACTCAAGACTGATTCAGAAAATGCAGGCTTGAATGTCAGAGGGCCTCCTGTGGAGAGGTGGAGCATTTCACTAGCTTTGGACAGCCGTGCCCCGGTAATCACCACTCTCAAACCTGGCCGGGCACTCCAGCACTCCCCTGATTGAGCACCTCAATCTAACAAGGTGCTATTGCCAGAGCCAGAGATTCTGCCAGGTTTTGACAAACCGGTGGATTGTCGTCCGATCATCATGGGACATTGCCTTTTTTTCGCAGCTCAGCCATGCATGCAGCTGGCAGCTCAGAGACGGAGAGAGCTACTGCAGAGGAAATTCAACATAAGCATCAAAGTCAACGTCCCTGAAAAAATTTGATAATTCCACATCATTCAAAGGATACAAAGGCTTATTTTATGTCATATTGAACTGACAAGTCATTTCTTGAAATCCACTTCATGTTGCCCATGTGATTTGAGTCTGTTATCGTGCTCTGTCTGACCTCTCTTCTGTGTGTGACACCAGGGCTCTCCCTGTGGGAAAACACAGTCTAACCTCAACCATATAGGTACATTTACCTTTAACCTCTAATGTTTACCTCTGGAGACATAAATAATTAGAGTCAAAACTGTTTCTTTTTTTCATCAGTCTTCAAAATATGTCATTGCTTCATAATAAAAACAACTAAAGCCTCTGAAATATGAATATTATTTGTTATCGCACAAAACGCTTAATTAACAAAACTTAAATAAAGATAGTTAAGTAATATTCCTCATAAACCAAAATATATTTTATAAATTTTAGCTTTGTAATTTCAACAAACTGGCTAGTTGGAAGCATTTGGATGGCACTCACCTTATAATAGTAAATGTAATATATCTTTAAGCGGGACTAAAATATATAATAACAAACTTAAAATAAACTTTATTGCCATTGTGTCAATTATTTTTAAATATGACCAGAGGTGACGTCACACTACGTGTGAGACAGCAGTTGCTCCATTGAAATCTTAAATGTACTTGATTATGTTAAAAAAGTGAGCTTAATCTACTGTTTGATAACTAGCATTAACTGAAATGTATTTCTAATTAAATTAACTTCTTTTGTAAAATGCTTCGAGATGACAATTGTTGTGAAATGGCACTGTATAAATAAACTGCATTGAACTGTATTAAATTACATAGTAAAGCCAATTCAAGATTTCTCTGTGAGAGATGATCCACTTTCTGAGTCACCAAATGTCCTTCTAGTACTTTCTTTTTTACCAACTAAACATCTCTTTCAATAGCCTTTTCCACATTCCTCCCATGTTTTCCATGCCCAAGATGTAACATCGCAGCTAATGACTAATAATAAAACAATTATAAAATTGATCACTGACCTTTTGCCCAAAGTGGCCTACTACCAAACACACTTTTAAAGCACCTTCTTTAAAAGGTGGTGCATTATTTTGTTTTGGACATCAAATCCAATGACAAGTAATGTATTTTACAATTTGAGCTCTTTACACTGCTCAACTTAAGATCAGCAAGACAATTCTTCCAGATTATACACCTTCAGGCAATGAGGTAACCAATTGGCATTGATGTCCCCGAAGAGCACTTATTATTATTATTACATTATTGAAAAACCTTCAAAGAGAGGCATCCAGCAGCTGTTCCAGCTTGTGGAGCTCTTTACTCTGTTTCTACTCAAACCTCAGCCGCTCGATGGAGGAAGCTCAACCCTTTCTATCCATGATCTCATTGACCACAATATAATATTGCACCTGATCGCAACATTTTGCCTGGCCAGAAGAAGGCCACTGTTGGGATGTGTTCATTTTGCATTTAAGACTGAGCCTACCAAGGTTCAGATATCGTCCTCCTTCATCAAACCACTGTAAGCCTTATCCCTTCAAAAAAAAAAAACCCTCTATGGATCATATTAGTACTCAAACCCCTCTGTCACAGAAAACCTATTATTTAAAATATTGTCAGATTTGGGGACTCTTTCCTCCGAGGGCTAAAAGTTACGTCTTTCCTCTCATATTTTCCTAAAAGTCCAATTGTGTCTCATAGGCAAGAGCGTCAGTAAAGAATATGTTTTAAAGGTTATGTTCCCAATTACAATTTAGTTTTTGACCTTAAAGTCATTTTGGTTATAAAGAACTGCAGTATAATCCCATTTCTGTGTGCTAAATTTATAAAGCATTTACATAGCTTACAGTCCTGTCCAACAACAGCAAAAAATTGCAGAAAAAGAATGAAAAGCTACTGCAACTCCCAGTTTTGGCCCTCAATTAAATTCTGTAGGTTTAATAATAACAGGGAAGCACTTCTTCAATGTGTTAGTAACATATTTTGTCAAAATCAAATGCAAATAATATATCATACAACGAAATAACTATGGGTAGAAAAAAAGCAAGTACCACTGTGCAAACACCCATTATACAAAAACAAACCACTGAGCACCAAAACATTGAATGTTTTACTGCACAGTGCAAAATCAGCCAAGCTGCTCTCTGTACCTCATCACCACAGCACTTCTCATGACTAATATTAGTGTCTTGGCTCAAAATATAAATGGTTAGTCATAAAGAATTCATATATTTTCACTTCAAGAGTCCTGGAAAGTTCAATGAATATTTATGCAAGTGAACAACTCTCAGGGCAACAGCAAATGTAAAAGTTAAAATGGAGAGTAACTGATTTCACACTCCCATGAGTAGTGAGTTCCGACAGTCAAATGGATTTTTTTTCCCCTCAAAGATCTGTCTGGATCCTTAGAGTGAATGCAGTTATTACTGTAGATCACAAAGGCAGAAAGTTAAGTGTCTCATTTTGTAATGCAAGAAGTAAAGTAATTTTAAAATACCTAACAGAGACCACAGCAAAAGGAAAATATCTTTAAGAATGATAGCTATTTTTAGAGGTGCAGTCTTAATAATTATATATCAGCACTTTTTAGGTTGCGAATTATAAAAATGTCATTCGTTTCTAATAAATCTGTTAAAACCTTGAAAAACAGTACTGACACCTTGTAAGACATGTAGAGTATGCAAAATTATTCTTTGACAAAATTCAGCAAAAAACCCCAATTATTCATACATTTGAAATGCTCCAAAGGTGTAAGCACCTGCTGTGGGGATTTAGGTAGGGCATTCAGAAATTATGATCAATTGCAGTTTTTATTCTCCTGGATTTAATGTGTCATAAAAGTCCCTATTCAAAGAGAAATAATAGCCTTGGTCTGTGCTTGTGAGAGGTGAAATTTATTGTAGTCTTGCCTTAAGTTCTTTAACCTCTCATCTGTTCCCAGCTTAATGTAATACTGTTGATTTATCTGTGATATATTTGTAGCTGCAGGCATTTTTCTGCACCTATTCAGAAATGAATAGACTGTCTTTGCGGGCGTGAACGGATGTTTCATTATTCCAGTTGACTTGACTGTGAATTGTGGCAAGAATGTGGCAGTCCCTCCATCAGAGGGAATTATGTTCAGCTTCTCATAAAGACATTTGTCATGTGGGACAAGAGGTATTACAGCAATGAAACACTCTTAACTGCTGTTAAAAAATCAGCCGCACAGTTCTCTTGCAGCAGGAGCCGAGGGAAAACAGCCACTCGGTCTCTTACGTTCCTGGTGGCATTTTCAATACAAATCCTCATAACTTAATGCTGAAAAGTTGATTAATTGATCATTTATTACAACTTACAGCCTTCTTCTCAGTTATAAATTACGGTCATTAATCAATAAAGAGCAAAGCAATTCTGGGAGACAGGGGACGTGCTGGTTCCTAATAGAAAAGGAGAGATGTGACGCTCAGGCCTTTTCCACCATTGACCACCCTGACTGAGGTGTGCATTGCGCACCTGCCTAAATTCAATTAAATTACATAATTAATGAACATCTTTTTCAGCAATAATGGGCTTTTCTAGTCTGAGAGCCCATTGATTGCGGAATGAGAAACCACTCAACTTAGCCTGTGACCATTAGTTTAGTTTTCATTACATGTCCTAAACGCACGTTCAGAACACACACAAAGAAAATTCTGGGTTATTTCTTTCACTGAAACTATCTTTCATGCTGTGAAGACAAAAGTTGGGTCGTTTCATCCAACTATTGGTTTGATATTTGTAATCTAGATTGTTGGAAGACAAGAATTTGGGGAATCGTTCCTCACAGTTTCAATTTTCATGTTTTGCAATGGCCTAATAAATGGTAAGATGTTTTTAATATGCTATAGTTGTGTTAATGGCATTGGGTTGTATTATCCTCCCTTTGTTTTAGCAGACAAGAGCAAGACCTTGTTCTTGTTGCAAAATGGAATATCAGTTGGTTTTGAAAATTGTTGCAGTCTAAAATAATTTTTGCAACACATACTTGAAATAAGTTTTGCCAATCTTAAACTACCATTTTGAACTTTACAAGAACCTTATTGTTATTTTCTTTTCAATTTTTTTAATATTAACCTTTAATACTACATCATAAAATAATGCAATCTAACTTGATTTCAAATTGGAAGCAACATTTAAACATTGAGTATTGGAAAATCATGTCTAATAAGGGGTATGTGCCCAGTCAAACAGAGAATTTAATTTTTGTTACATTTTCTAGTAATTGTGATTCAAGATATGTTTAGGTCATTTTAGCTATATTAATTTAAAAATTCATTTGGTTTTGCAGTTTTTACCAAAGAGGAAAATATATTCTAAGATAACATATTAACCAACATATTCATTTAAAACTGTCTGAATTTGGTTACCAAACTCAATCGTTACAAAAAAGCTTTATTCAATGTTATGAGGTTATTGTATTTTTTTTTTTTTTTTTATCATTCTCAATGCATATGTATGAAATAAAAGTCACACATTTTTACCCAAATATTGCGAAGTAATTTTTTAACCTTTTTGTTTTTAGCTGTACTTTTTGATATAAATCGAGCCCATTAGCCTAATTCTGTCCTCTATAATGGGTCATACCCACAATCCCTGTCGTCTTAAATAAATCCAGAGGTAGGTGATCAACATAACCCAAATTGTGCTGTTTTCAACCAAGTAGTTTTAACTTTTCAATGTAGAACAATAATTTTCCATAAGAAAACTACCAATGTTGAACTCGGCAAAAGATGTTGAGCTGAAACATAAATGATGCTGAAATCCCAGGAGTCTTTAGTTGATAGCAGCGGGGATTTAATGGCTGATGGCGATGGCAATGAACGGCATCGGACAATGCAATCTGGCCCAATAAAAGAAAGAAAAAAACAACTACTGTTAGAAGACAACCAAAGAGCTGAAATGTCAGATGAATGACTCGAAGGTTTGCCTCGCTACCTACCTACCTTGACAAAGCACCTTCTCGGCCTAATGCTGTCCAAAGCTGTCACGTTTCCTCCTCTTCATTCAGCTTGATTAATGATAAGCTGTGGGGCACAGCTACAAGGTCTAGTCTCAATTATGAAAGAGGCAGTAAGTAGTCCATTGTGCTAATGTGCTTTATTCTACTGACAATGCTGAAAAATACCAATATTTCCAACCAGCTATATCATTTATCTCTCAGTTATTGGCTTTCTCCGACTCTAAGCTTCATCCATCCAAACCCAAGCTAGCTTTATGAAAAACATCCCCATCATCTTTTATTGACTGCTGCTCTGAGGAAACTATCGTTCTCTAATTATTGTCAAGGCTCTCTCTAATAACATGCAAAATGTTGTGACAATATTTTAAATAGATGTTCTCTTTCAGCAGCATTTGCCAGTGACATCTTTGTATGGTGAATAAATTTGACGAAGAAGAAAACTTCCCCTATCTTGTCATTATACCCACAATGCATAGAGTTTATAGGGGAAGATAAGTGAGTTTAATATGCACTGGAGGGTAAAGAAAATATTCTATTACCGTGTGTAGTACTGAAATTACCCCATAAAGAACGTAATATGGCAATTTGGGGAGCAATTTTTAATATGATTTTTACGACACATGGACCTACTTATGGTAATGAAATTGTCATAGTAGTTGTTCAATGCTGGTAATGCAGAGACTATCTTTCAATTTGTACGAATTAGACTGAATTGTTGGGAATGAACTTCATTAATGTTGGAATGAGAAACAACATGTTATTGCATTTCTGGACCAGTGGCTCTGGGATTGCGTGTTTTATATTGTTTTGATCTAATTCTCAAGATTGAGAGAGAGAAAGACCTTCTTAGGTGTATGGGGCTGCTCTAAAATACAAACAAACAGCAGGGGATCATCAACCCATTTTGATACTAGACCAAGGCCTCATTGAGAGAAGGAATGATGAGGTTCACGATTCCTAGCAAGATAATGCCTTTTCTGTTCTAATTCTCACACATTTAGTGTCAGATCAGCATCAATATTATATAACAAGGTGCTGTTTTCTTCATTTCCTTGGTTACAGTAGATGGAATCAAATGTGGTAAATAGTTTTTCACTGACATAATGAACAAGGACCAAAGAAAGCAGATGTCTGAAATAATAATACAAAAACATACATCAAAAATATCAACATTTGTGCTCCCTTTTTCTTTATTACTACTGCATTCTTATTCCAAAATTGAGTAAATAAAAAAATCCCCCAAATCTACAAACAATAAACAATATTAACAAAATGAATTACACTGATTTTTCTTTCTAATGTATTAGAAAAAAAAAATCACACGCACAAAATAATTGACTCTCAAAATTGATCTCAGGTGTATCCAATTCTACTGATCATCCCTCAGATGTTTCCACAACTTGATTGGAGTTCACCTGTGGTATATTCAGTTGATTGGTACTGGTCTGAAGCATACATCTTTCTGTAAGAGTGACATTTAACAATGCATATCAGAACAGCGACCAAGAAAACTGAACTAAAATTTAGATATTGTCAAAACATCAATATGGAAAAAAATTGTAGGAAGGATACAAAAATGGATGACCATTACCAATACACTTTACTAGTCAGAGCTCTATGGTAGACTGGGTGATTAACATGGCAGTTTGCATACCTTAGAAACTATCAGAATAAGAGAAATGAAACTATCTGGTCAAGTGAAACTGCTATGGATGTTTTTGGTCTGAAGTGTCATGTTTAGAGAAAAACAGACACAGGTGGCTAATTTGGCTAATGTCATCCCTAGTGTTTTGTAGGCATCAAAATACCACAGGAATATTTTTCTGCAACAGGAACTGACTGGCCCACTAGTTCACATTAACACTAAGAAAACTTGCTCCAAAGTGCTCAGGAACTCCAACTAAGGTAACAATTCGTTTTGCAATAAAACAACAATCTCAAGGACACATCAAAAATAACAAGGAAGTGGCTTATGAAACAGCCTTAAAATGTCCTGGAGTGACTTCGGTAAAGTCTGGACTAAAATCCCATTGAACAGCTATTTACCTGTACTGCCAATCCAAACTGAATAAGCATATACATATACTGGTAAGAATAGCAGACATTTCTGCCGAATTGCTGGTCAGAACTGGAGCACTAATTATGATGTATGTCTGAATGTTATAGATTTTTGAGTTACAACTTTTGTCACAAGCGGTCATTGACCACTGTGAAGAATAGCACATATAATGGCCTCACGACAGAGCTTGGTTTAAATCCATAGGTAGGTGATGTTCTTTTAGGTCGCCAAAATGTTACCTCTCAAACACAATTTTTCCTCATCTTCTGTTTTTCAATGTACAGGTCACCATGAAAATATTTACCTTTTACAACAAGATTTGAGCTAATAACTGTACAAATGGTAAAAATAGTAAATTAAGATGTTATAATCTCTAAATGGGCTTGTGTGGTAGTGGTATTATGCTTGAAGCCTTAGTTCAGTGTTTAATGTGAATGAAATTCATTTATTCAGTGATCTTTGACTGCATGGATAGATGTCTTGTATAGATGTTTCGGATAATTATTGTTTTGTTTGAATAGTTGAATCAAGAACATATATATCCACTTTAAACCTGCAGAAAAATGAAGCTATTAGTATGGTGAAAAATGAAGTCACTGGTAACAGCTGAGTATAACTACAGTAATTCCATGACATTTTAATTAACATGTCAATGTCACTGTGGAATTACACTACCCCCTGCTACATGAGAACCTGTTGGGAAAAAGCTCTCCTCATATACAGTAAAAATTCATTATCATTTTTCCACAAGTCTGCTTTCATATTAATATTCATTTTAAACATTGATTGCTTTTTCACAGCAGAATGAGTCCTTTTTTTTGCATAATGCAGTACCCAGTGACTCATGTTCACAAACAACAATCAGGGGACAATCTTGTCTTTTAATCTAGTAAGAGGGAGAAAAAAATCAATGTCCATTGTCAATACCAGGTGGAGTAATTACCTGTTGAGTCTTCATTCATGTCAGATTGAACTCTGAGTTTGGCTCACTGAGTACAATCCCTTAATCGTATTCTGTTCACTGATTGAGAAACCCCAAAACATTCTAATGCGACTGGACAGATGTTGGGAATCAGCTTTGATTCTTTTAATTGCTTTGTTCTTTACCGGCACGGCTGGCGCTTCTTTCATTCAATTTAACAAAATGTAAAATGCAGAAATTCCTTTTCAAATATTCAAGTCAGAAGGTGGTGCAGTTCATTGTTTTCTTAGAAAAATAACAGCAATTGAGGAGAATTGCTGTAAGGTTGACCAAGCAGCAATCAGGCACAAAAACGGCAGCCAAAGCTATTTAGCTGAGTGTGTTTATTTTTAAAGCAGTGGAGTAAAGCTGAATATTTACAGTAAGGGTACACTTAAAGACTCCATCGACTTTTAAAATGCTTCTATGATTTCTTTGCTCTTTTTACCATTATTGTGCATATTGCAAGACTAATAAATAATGTTACAATTTTCTAGAATGTCACATCTGTAGATATCACTCAAACTGTTCAAAGGTTTAAATATATATAGCCTATATTAAATTCCCATTACATTACCAGACGATAACAACAAAATTGAATGGAATTATCTGTCGTTTCAGCTTATGTGGAGAATTTTTATTTAATTTAATTTTTTACCTATTTGCAATACTTGTTGAAATTTCCAGACTGCCTTTCTCTGAGTGACAACAAAACAGTACAACAAGGTGAACAACGGCATAGTTTTTATTTAAAGTGATGCAGGAGTGTCTCAAAAAGACAAAATCACTCATGTTCAAACACAATCCCCATTCATATAACTGTAACAGCAACTTCCTTCTGTCCATCATTTTCTACTTATAAATCTAGGTGGTTTTCTCCTAAGTAATTATTCTGGGGGATTTGAAGCTGTTAAGGGTCAGAATGGGTGATGAGTCCCTTCAATAAATTCTGTATCTTCTCTGGAGTCTCCTCCCAGTTGGATGGGCATGGAAAACCTCCCAATGGGAGGCACCAGAAGCCTCTCTGTTTAGATACCAGAATCGCTGCAACTAACGCACCAGCTCTACTCCATGCTTCCTCCAGATGATGTAGTCAGCGGCGGATCTACAGGCAGGTAGAGAGGAGACAACACTTTGCCTGCTGTAGAGCCTTGCCCTCCCCAGGTTCCCCTTTGAATTGTACATCCTTAAAAATAATACTTATAGAAATAAATTACCTTTTTTTGCCCAGAAGCCTCTTAGAGAATTCAAATTAAATACAAGCACATCCAGTAGAGTTGACTATCTAAGGCCCCCACTTTCTCCAGGTGATATTATAGCAAAAAATATTTAAGTCCAATCAAGTTTCCAATGAATGAAATATCTGTGTGGCTCCTGAAGGTGAGGGATGGACGTGGATTAATGCGTCAAGGGTCTGCAAAAAATGGACAGATGTTACACATATGTCTGTTTGAGTAACATATGTTTGGTTCTTGTGCCAAAGCATTGGTGGAAAATGTATTTCTAGTCAGCATGTTCTGTATTAATAGCCGTTTATGGGTGTGTAAATGATGTGATCAATATGCAGAGGCACAGCACTGATTAGATGAACCTCCATTCCTTCACCTCAATCAATGGCATACAGCTAATAAAATATTAAATTCTAGGAAGAAATTGTTGAAGCAAGTCAGATTTCATTTTGGTGGGACACAATCGATTTCCTCCCACTTCCTCTTTTTTTGGATCATTCAGTCTTGATCTGACACTTGTGAAATAAGACTATATTCCGACTTGTCTGTAGGTCCTGTGACATCTGCTATTACGCATTTCTTCTGTCATTTATTTGCTGGTTTGAAAAATGAATTTAGCATTGCAGGATTAGAAAGCATGGGATTAAATATTTCCATCATCATAGCATTGAGTGACACTAAGCTGTCTTTCAAGCATCCAAATGATACTCTCAAATTTAATGAGATCTTAAGCCATGCCAAAGTATAATTAAAAACATTGACACAGAGGAATAAGAACGTAAAAAATGTCTTCCAGTGCTGTGCAGTAAATTTCCAGCTACCAGCCTGTGTAGGAAGGAAGTATTTGTAAATAGGAAGTAAATATGGCGCACTCCATTATTTGCTAGAACCAGTTCTAGCAATATTACATCTCAAACTTTTGATTAATTTCTACTTTTATTCCAGTGTGTTATCACTAACAACAAATTAAATAAACGTGGTGTCCAGGATTTGTCACAAACAGAATGGTATTTCTGGATTTAGTCAAGCTTAATCTGTGTTAGTACATTTGCTGATAAGTTTTTAACCTGTGTTGTTCCAAAGCAGCTACACAAACACTCCCATTCCCTCTAAAAGCTGCCTTCTCCCAGCAGGTGATGATGATGACAGGGTCTGGTGGCAGGCCAAAGCCTGGCTGGCTAGTGTTATGTTTTCACCCCGTCTATTCCTGCCATCATGAGCATATGGGTGGGGACGTTGTGATCCTCTGGCTCTTACCCAACAATCCATCACCTTTACCCACAAACCACAAAAGAACACATGACACTGAAATGTTTGTCTGTCAATGTTTTGTCTACACATCAGATTTTAATGGTTTATATCAGCACTTGGTATAACACTTATTTATTTGTTCCATGTCTGTAAGGTTTTTTGTCATCATTTGCGTTTGGCTATTTTACATTCTGAAAATCTAAAGTGCATGTTTGTCTTCCCTTGAAATCTCAGCACATATAAATCATGAAGATGGCCTAAGGAATGATTAATTAGATTCTTTTTTATTTTTGGACAGTGATCATGCAAACAGATCTTTCCATTCTCTTGATGCCATGTTTTCTCACGCGTGCCGCAAGGAAGCAACTAAACACTGTACCTGGCTCTGCATCCTCATGACTGTCTCTCTGAATATTCGTTGCTGTGCACACTGCAAAAACAGCATCTGGAGTAGCCATTTATACTCTGAAATATTACAAATGCTTAAAATTGTATCTTTGCAACAGTCTTGTTTGTGCACAACCTCTTCACCTTTGTGTTGTAGCTGATTAAGCCAAGATAATAATAGATGCTATAGGTGGAAAATCCGACCCCCACCCTTCGGAGCCCTTGCTTGATCGCAGTCTCTCTTACACTTTCAGGCACTGTCGCTTTGAATTGGCGAAAGGCAGCCAGGCTGAAGATTTCCTACTGACTGGAGAGGAGTCGTTGGCCAGGCTTTCCTTGTCATTGGAAGTTAAGGCAGTCACTGATCCTAATGCTTGCACTGTTGTTGCAGCATTCCAATTTTTAATCACTGCATGACTTGTCAGATTTAATGAGGGCAGTCGGGTAAGAATGATCAACACACCAGTAAGAAGAACCTTGTACTCTGACAGTAGTTACTATCTGTATATATACATACCAAATACAACCTGGTATCAAAATGACAGAAATTAAGCTTTGTGTTTTCTAACATGACCATCATATGCACTGCCAAACAAACGGCAGTCAACTGTTTTGTAATATTCAAGCTTTATCAACGCTGTTGTCAAAAGATCCCTGGGTATGTGTGTGAGTGTTAGTGCGTGACTGTAAAAATTCCCTAGCCGAGCCAAAGTGTGGCTGGCATGCGTTTTGCAAGCGTCTCTGCCCTCTTTAATCCTTTGTGTGGAAGCGGGTCAAGAGGTAAGCAGTCTGAAGAAGCATGAGTGAAACTCTTCATACAAGAGATCTTCCAACACTCCTACTTTAGTCAGATGTCTCTGACAGGCCTCACACACTGAGCCAATAATTGGCTTTTGGAATCTTCCAGAGCCTATTCAGGTTCTCATTATATGATAACCAGGATATTGTTTTAGCTACACAGAAATGCAAAACTAAAACGTATTGCTTAATGTCATTACTCTATTTAACATAGAACAACAAGAATTATGCCAGTACAGCTGATTAAGAAAAGACATCTTACTCAGCTGTACTGGATTTTAAAGAACCAAACTTCTTTTTTTTTCTGTAATGTGCAATGCAGTGTTGTGTCATTTTGTACAAGTATGGATTGTACAGTGAAGGTGTACGCTGAATGTGACCCTGATGTATCTTAAAGTGCTTTTTTTTCCCCTAGATGGTGGTGACGAGAGTAGACCCAGTAGGGGTCCTTTTGTTGCTGCATGTTTTTGACATCGGTTGGATGTATAAGAGCTTTAAGACAGAATATTGCTTTGAAAAGGTTGTAACCAGAACTCTAACCTGACAACGGAGACTGTTGGCTTACAACATGCAAATCTTCCAATTTTAAGCATTTAAGGTTATTTAACATGTGTTAATGTTCTGAGTTTAAGAGTTTCTTGGTTTAATTTTGATTTATGGACAAGAAAAGCTAAGCTAATATACAAGAAATCCTTTTTCAATAAAGAGCTTGCTGATTTAATTATAAAATGCAGACGCTTCAACAGCCAAATGAAGCATTTGTCTAATTTAAGCAATTAAAAGACACATAGAAGCTAATGTAAAATTACTGCACATTTATTAACATAAACTTTGTCATTAGCATTTACAAAGCATACTAAAAGTACGGTACTCATCTCTATAAGGTACTTCAGTCTTTTTCTTTGCAGTTTCCCGTTAGTTAAGTCGGACATAGACATTTTGCATGAGATTTTAAAGTATTTGTTTCTTAAGACTATGGTTAAGAATGTTTCGATTAAAATGGAAAATACCAGCAAAAGCATTTGTGATTTAAGAGCAACCAACCAGTAAGGGTGAGAGGTTAGGTAGAGGGGTCAGTATGCTGCTTTGTCTTCCATTAATAAACACAGTTCATTAAAAGAATGACAAAGCTGCATTTTTAAATGAATATTGCTAATATTTCACTTCCTTTGTCTGACAAGAAAAGGCCTGGTAATTCCTCACATGTCTCCTAGAGTTACAGGGGAATTTCTCTCAGAAGCTGCCCCTTCAGCTCAATTCCTCCCCACATTTCCGAAACCTTTTCATTTGTATCCCCTGGAAACCGCTCCACATTCTTTAAACTCTCCTGTAAGAAAAAAAGGAAAAAGGAGAAGGAATGGAAGAGGACGAGGAAGAAGATGAGGAGGGGGCGGGGGTTGAATCCCTTACATGTTTTGTTATGCCCTTTGATCACGCGTTTATCTTTAAAACAGATGACTAACCACCTTCCTGTTGCTACCAGGGCACAATTATTTGAAAGTGTTCTGAAAAAAAGGGTCTAGTGTCTCTTGAATCGATGAATCTGAAATGGGAGAGAAAAAGGCTCATCTATTCTCATTAAGGCGCTAATGTATTTTTACAAAAAAGTCTCCCATTTCCCATAATATCATTGTCAGAAGTCAAGAGCTTTACTTGTCAGCTCAAGCCAGTTTACACACCGTACAAAAGATAATCTACCAATCTAATTAACGCTCAATTACAGTTGTATGAATCCTAGAATTGTACAATGTACACACTAGCAGAAATCGACAGTAATTCACAGAATGCATGTTCTTCAAGATTTCATTTTGTGGTCATGATTATAAGATGCAACATATCCTGCAAACTCAAATATGAAGGATTCAAGTAAGCGACACATTTGATCTTCTAGTTCACATTTATCCCGAGAAGCTGAGAATGCTTTGCTTGGAGGCTTGGAGGATCAGAAGGCTGTCAGATGTCCTCTGGGGCTTTCAAAGTAAACTGACATGCTCTTTCATGTTCTGATGTCATGTATATTTTCAATGTTACATTAGGTTTTGTTAGTTCCTGACTCTGTTCCGGTATGATCTTTAGTTGCTTTCAACGGCCAAAGCCTATATGGTACCATGCAAAAGTATTCACAACAGTCAGGCTTTTCACAGACCAATACCAGATAGTGCATGTTTGTGAACTAGTAGGAAAATGGCTCATGGTGTTAACATGTCTATACAAATAGAACGCATTATGTGTATTTGTGTTCAATCACCTGTTACTCATACCTTTAATAAAAAAACTGTGAATTCAGAAGTCATCTAACTGGTGTCAATGTGTTATTCAATCTTAACAGAAACGCATATGGAAAAATAAAAGTCTTCCATCCAAGGTCACTAATAATAAGCAAGCAAGAGGACCATCATTCAAACAAGTAGTTAAGATGCCCATGGAAACTCTAGAATATTTATAGAGCTGCACAGTTCAGGTGGAGGAATCTGTTGAAAGGATAACTATTAGTTTTGTGTTAATCAGATTTATTGAGGTGCCAGGATTGTATTTGGGGAGCTGAAATATTAATAGAAGGGCTTATTGAGACATACCCCAAGGCAAAGGAGTGCTCAAAACAAAATACATCACACTTTTAAATTTTTTATTTGCAAAATAGTTTACAAATTGCGTGCAAAGCTCTGTGGTCTTCACAATTATGCCATACTTTGTGTTGGTCTACAACAATGAGGTTGTAGACCAACATTACTCTAAAATCTGAAATGATCAAGAAGTATAAGTACTAAAGTAACGTAAAACAATAGAATTTGTAGCAGCAGGACAGATTAAATGGATTTGTTGCATTTTACTGAACAACTTCCCACTTAGTTCATCTTATTCGAATAGATTCTTAGTTAGAGCATTCATTGGAATATTACCAAGTCACTTCAGAAACAACTTATTTTTCCTTTTAACTCCTGGAGATTGACACTGCAGTCGCTAACAACAGGTTAGCAACCTCTCATTAGTCGATGAGTTGGATGCATTTACAAGGTCATTTCAGGGGGGACAGGAGGTTATGATGATGAATGGAGGCAGACCTCTGCCCAAACACTCTTTCCCCACGTCGCCGTGTGGTTGCCGTGGTGGACGGCAGGGCAATTTAAGCGTCACCATATACACCAGGGGGGCGCCCTCTTGGGTAAGTGGCTTTGCGACAAGAAGTTGACGCCTGCCACCGCTGTCAAGGTTGTTGTCACAGGCAGGCTCCTTTAAAGCACCGAGTCGCCATGTTAAGGGATGAAAGTTGCCAAGAGAGACTGACGGCAAGGACAGGAATTACAGGGAGATAGGCGCCAAGAAATGAGCTCTTAGAATGTTGCTTACATGGGAACACGCAGGAATATTACCTAATCAGTCAAATCCTCCCAAGCTGACACCTTTTGCGAGACACCCGATGATACGCCACTGAACGCCTGTGCCCCCCACCCATGGCTCAGCCCTGAGGGAGCCCCCAAGTGAGAATCTGTAGTTTGGAGGTTCCTCTTGACAGACATTCTCAAAATTACTCTAATGGTTTTGCACACAGTGCACTTTACCCTCAATTAAAAGTGTACCAGTGAAGCAGCATATTTGCATTTCATAACAATGTCTGTGTTAAACTGAAGGTGATCTTAATAGGATTTTCTGCAGTCGGGAATCAGAGATTAGGAGCTTTATATTGCAAAAGTGCAAATGTCTGAACAGAGGACTTTCTTTCTCTTTTAAATCTTGCTGGATTAAAAATGGCAGACTGAAAAGTTAACGGATAGGACATCAAAAATAAGTCCCCATTACCTCTTCGTTTTTAAAGGTGTGAGTTAGCATATTGCAGGTTCATATCTGCTGGAGCTCAGTGTGTCTGTGCTGGATTTAACAGTAAGCTTTTTTCCTCTTTTCGAAAAGAGAGGCTTTTAGGGGGAAAAAACACATATCAGCTAACATTTGTCGCAATTTTTTTTTTTTTTTCCATAGCTCTGATGTTGTGTAAACCCCACAGGCTCCTCTTTATTTTACATTTAAATAAAAAGCATGCTAATGGTAACAAAACATACCTTATTCTATTTAGTAATCTGGTGTTCTGCTATGCACATGCACAATTTGTACTCACACTAAATGCTTGCAAATCATATGTTAATGACTGACCAGAAAACATAAAAGGGAAGCACAGGGATGTGGTCTACCTACAGCTGTTAAATATATAATCCATCTGTAATCAAATTTGACACCTAATCAAGTGAAGCATTTGTAATGCAGACATTTGGACAGACATAACTAACTCCATCAGCGTTTGCATAATCAATGTGTGATTTTAATGATGTTTCTATTAAGCATCCCTGCTTCCTCTACAAATGGTTCGACGTGTCTGCTGTTTTATTTTCTTTTTCAGAGGGGCATACAGTAGATTGTTGCTAGGAGCGATAATTATCATCAAAGAGGGGGTCAGCAAAAAGGAAATTCAAGGGGAAAAAAATGTAATTACTTATAGATTGCTTGAATTAATTTTCTAATGATATTCAGTGGTTTTGCATGACAGCTGCCAAGACCCACTGGAGGAAGGCGGAGAGTAAAAGGAGTCCTTTTGATGACAGACAAAGGGGACTATCATTTACAGAGAGCGGTTTTCACCAAAGTAAGAGGGGAAAGGGTGCAAATGACACATCCACAAAACACAGTGGGCTTCCAGTATGGGCTCCTGACATCCACAAAGGCTGGAACATGTGTTCCATCTCTTCAAGCTGAAAGCAAGTGGACTGCTATCTATTGAGTGCCAATTGTTTCTCTTACATCTGCATCTGCGTGTGAACAACCATGAAATAACAAACATGAGCTATGTGTACCTAAATATGCACTTGTTCAAAGAGAAAAACTCAATAGATGTGTAGGGTTGTGTGTTCCGGTTTGACTTTTTCCACATTATCATTATGGGGTATTTGTGGCTAAATTTAATACAATTTGAATCAAGGCTGTAACATAGCAATGCTTTGTGAATGTTTTCAAGATGGACTGTGGGTCAAAAACCACAAAGGTTTTACATTAAACCAGGAAAAAACACATTCACTTTAAAAGAAAATAATTTTAGTCTGTGCTATTAATTGGTTGTTCTTGCTAATGTTATGTTATATACTTCAGCCACATGTAATTGGTAATGATACTGAAGTTTGAGTTTTATTTGACTCTTGGCAGATAAAAATGTGCACCAATTTTGTTTAAACTGTTGAACTATTATAGTTGGAGTGATTCCAGTTGTAAACCATGTTAAATGGAAAAGCTGACCTTACCTGGCACTGAGCTTATTGCTTCAGTATATGGCTTCAGTTGTTTTTCAATGTAATTACACCTCATATGTAAAAAAAAAAATAGTCTATGCAAAACTAGTACCAAAGAGAAAACAATTTTACAATTACCATTTCAATTCAAAATAGAAATACTTCAGAAATAAAAAAAGAAAAAAAATGAAGAGGTGTAATGAGGTATGGTACTCTGCATGGGTTATATATGACCTGGCTGCAACCAAATCTGTTGTCTTTTCATATAAATATCAAGTGATATTTTATTAGTTGGGCCATAAAAACAATTTATTTGTCTTCCGTGACAAAACTCAAACTCCTTTTCAGACAGTAATTTGAGGATACACAGTTTCACAAGTAACCCAAATTTTAGTCAACAACAAAGCAGAAAAGACCAGCACCAAATATTTTGTGTTCAGCAGCAAAGCTCCACTCCATAGAAATGCTGACAAACCAATCTGTGACATTCTCAGACCATTACGTTCTGTGCAAGTCTAGAGTTGACATTACATCTTGTTGTGTTTATTTTGAAGATTAAATCTTCAGCATATCTACAAATTTCTTCTGGACATGCATCACAGACAATTACAGACTCCCTCTTCCGGATGGATGTTCCTGCATGGGCCTGAATAGGCGTACTGCCACAAAAAGTTGGCCAATTTAATTACATGCTCATGCAATTGTCCCCTCCTCTCAAGACCTAACACCTAATCATGATAGTGGATGTGGGTCTTCATATCTACCGTGTCTCCCTTGCTCTCCCAGAGGGTCGAGGGCTTCACCGGTTAACTGCTTTGACGAGGTACCCTATATTTCCTCTTGCCTGAGAGAAAGAACCCTTCGACTCGTCTCAGTGTCAAAATTTAACCTTTCTCAACTTTAATTACACTAAGTTTGGAGTGTGCCACGGCGCTGTCTGGCCGACTCAGCTCCATTCGTGTGCTGATGGGAAGCCTGCATGGGTGCCGCGGCCCCCGCTGACTGTGACACACTGACGCTGCACAGCTCTGACGCTCATGTTGATACTGACACTTGCTTTGGCCGCCATCTTGACCATGAAAACACACACACAAATATCCACAGAAAAGCTATAGGTTTGTTGTGTAAGCTATTATTAATTAACAGGTCTCTATAAATATATTCATCAACACACCCATGTGGCACAATAAAGTCTAAAGAAAGTGTTTCAGTGCAACCACTAGTATATGCCAACAGTTTAAATTGGGCCACCCAGGAATAGATGAGGACAACATTCCCTCATCATAGCCTTGATGACCTTTTTTATACAGAGTATCAGCACTTAGCGAAAACACCATTTGGTATCCTGTTTGTGTGTGTGTACGTGAGTGTGCATATATGTATATTTGTGTTTGTGAAAAAAAAAAGAAAAAGGCAGTGAGCAACATGGTGAAATGATGGTTTTTGGGTATATTTGCCCATCCTTCATCCCTCTGCAGGGGTGAAATAGCTGTTTTTTCCTCTTGCAGGATGAAAACTTACACTTTGGTAATAAAGCAGATTTTGTTTTGGATAAGTGTTTGCCATTAATGAAGGCATATCTTGCATTTGTGTGTATCTGTTTAGTGTGTAGTGCAGCGTTTCAGGCCAGCATGTCTGCAAAATGACAAATCTAAGCGAGTGTGGAGTGTGCCAAAGAAAATGATCAAAAATCTTGTTCTTGAACTATTACAATTGTCTTGTTGTTAGTCCAACCTTTTTTTTTTTTTTTTTTTTTTTAATTATTAATGTAGTAAATGCCATAGGTAGTATGCATTAGTAGTGTCTCAAACAGTGACATCACAGCTCCAAAACATCCTGGGAAAATATTCTAATCGCAAAGTTGAGGCTATACAAATTTGTGGCACATATTTGTTGCCCTTGAAAATTACTTTTTCAAAGGCAACATGGCCTTGTAAGTACCTGAGCATTATGTAATTTAAATACTTTTGCAGACATGCTGATTAGTTTTAGATTAGTCTCTAGTTCCAATGGCTTTGCTTTTTATTTCCCTGTAGCTGTTAAAGGAGGAAACTTTTATAAATGTTGGATTTTCAGAAGAACATAAAGAGGATAAAATTTTAAGTTTTGTCTTCAGTGCAGTGCTCTGAAAAAAACATCATAGGCAATGCATGCTTATCACGATAAAAAATAACCAAAGAAAACAACATTAAGATGCATCAGTAAAACTGCAATATAATGCAAACCTTAGTAAAATATGTGACCTCTGAAAATTCACTAATCTCTTCACACTTCGGCCTTATTTTTACACACAAAGAGTGCCTGAGTCAGACGGTTTGATCGATTCACAGGTAGTCGATTGCGCCACTCACATGTGCACCCTTATGATAATAGGCCCTTTTAGAGTCATCTAATTCTGATGATGAATTGGACTTCCAATTCATTCAAAAAGGAGTTACTGTGGTAACCGCATGGCCTGTCAATCACTTGCAATCAGCCTTTTTTCTCTGTTCATTGCTTGATGCGTCGAGATTGGGACCCTCTCTGTGGGGGGCTTCAAAACACTCAGAGGAATTGAAGAACCATGTGGAAGTTCTGTGGCTGATGTTTGGAAACTTTGCAAAATGTGACCCTGGTACTGTGGCTTACTTGCCACTGAGAGTGGCAGAAAATTTGACTTTGACAAAGAGGCAACTCGCCCAAATTAATACCATAAGGACATGCACACAAACAACAACTTCTTTTTTAGAAGTAGCTGCAAATAACCTTCTAAAACAAAGGATGACTCTACATATTTCACTTGTTTTGAACCGCTCAATGTCCGCATCAGCTACACAAACAACATATTATAACCGCTGAGGCTTCTAAGCAAAATGCTAAATTAGGAAGAAAGAGGCATTTAAATGCTAATGCTTCAGAATTCAAAAATACAATTTTACACATAATAGTTATATTAGTAGGGTGTGATCATATTTTTCATGCTTAAAGCAGAAATTCTAATAGTATGGGGACATCTGTCAAAAGATGAGGGAAGCAACACCTTTTCTAAAATGCTACATTTATTTATTTGGCAGAGGGACTTATGTATGATTCTAATGTTGGGGTTACACAATCAATAAAATAGTGTTTTCAAGATGACAGGAACGCAAGACGAGTCAGCTCTAGGTGGATCTGTCAAGAGGTTTCTGTTATGGTTCACAGGCATCACAGCAGTGTGGGAAACATTGATTTCCACAAAAGTGTTTCATTGAAAAATTGTTTTCTGACACGAGGAGCTGTTGCACTAGTTGAGTAGTAAGACTCCAAGTATCAATGCTTGAATTTTATTCGACTTAGTGAAGAATAACCCACTAAGTCGTCAACTTTTATAAAGTTACATCAGTGTCAGGTTAATGAATGAAACTGCACGTCTTTCAAAAAGCTGCACTGAACTTCTTTAGAGCAAGAATTTAAAAATAGTGTCATGGCCTACTGTCACAAACATGTTTAAAAATGACACATTTGTAATTACATTTAAAAGTTACATCAATTTTTTTCTTTATATTTCAAAATTAGCAAAGGATAATAATTAAAACTTTAATTGTTTTAGTTATTTGTTTCAGCACAGATGATATTCAGCTTAGAAATAAGACAATAATAATTTCAAGTACCTTAAATAAAAGCAACATAAACATTTGTTGATCAGTTTGCTGATCGATTTAAAAAAAAACAGCTTTCTAGTAATTTTCTGGGTTTCATTCAGGTTACATTTTACCATAGCACACTGGCAGAAGTTAAACATTTAGGAAAAGTGAGCAGGCCTATGAACTGTGGCATTACATCCTTGAAGAAAAGGGGGAGAAACCAAATAACAGAAGCACACAACCTCTAAAGGTCTTAATTCCCCATTAGTTCCTTATTCTCTTCAGTGACAAAGACTGGGCCCTTTCAGTCTTGTGTTTCCTTGCATACCAAAGTCATTCAACAGAGGAGACCTTTACCAAGAGCAATGCTCTATTCAAGCCATGTTAATTACAATTTTAAACCATTATTTGTTTCAACACCTGGTTAACCTATTCAGACCTGTTTAAATCCTCTTTATTATCCCAGGTGTGATGGGAAGCCACTAAGGGAGTGAAAGGTTCCTCTGTGTACCAGGAACATAATCAAGCTGGCACTACATAGATCTGAATAGCTTTTTGGGATAAGATCACATGTTACACACTCCAGTCCTCAAGTAAAATGGCGCTAGGTGGATTATGTCTGAAAAGAGGATTTTGTCAAGGATGTGTCCTCAAGTTTTCTCTTTCGGCAGCAAAGCACCATGAATGGAGCACCGCTTCTCCAGCAGCTGTATTAGAACTCGACAAGTCAATGACTGGCTTAAAAGCAATTGGCTTTGTTGTACATTTGTGTGCATGTATTTGTGCTGCCCTTCGAAGCTTTGAGTCAGAGAGAGACCCACGCTGCGTCACGAAGATGGACGATGTTTCCATTAGGGCACGGCCTCATCTTCTGTGCTCCTTTTCTTTCTCCGACTTGCACCTTCTTTGAAGTTGTAGTTAGTGGCTTCAGCGTTGTCCTCTCCCCATTATGTTGACATTAACCAGGCTTTACGTGGGAATCTGACCCCCACAGTGCCTTTATTATCATGCCCACTCATTTCTTACCTGTCTGGGGTACTTGTTGAGGATGATCCCATTTCAATAGGACATATCAACAGAGTGGCATAATAGGACAACATGATGGAAAATGGAGTGAAACACATGAATAAAAAGATAATATTACACCCAGTCCTGACTTCACTTGAAGCCTTTTCTAATTTGGCCCATCACCTTCACCCACAATGGCTGGAGGCTGGTTGTATAAACCTCCTGCTGTGTGGTTCAAATATAGAGCGGCCTTCAATATAGAAAAGGATACCCTCAGAAAGTTCTGATTAACGAATTAACACCCACTAATAGCCCTTCGCTGTTCTCCTTTAAATGGATTAAGGCTCCTTTCCAACACTTTCTTCCTTTCCTTTTTGCGCAAAATTTAATTAAGATTTAGATTTGGTTTGAACATGCCAGAACAGATTCACACTGCATTTGTGATGTACTTCAATTAAGGAGTAAAGCATCTTAAGCTGCTTCACCAATAATTAGACTATCTCCTTTTTTTTTCTTAAATGGTATCTAATTATGCGTTATCCTCATGTAATTTAATTTCTTTGTAAGATGCAGCATTTGCTAAGTCTATTAGGGTCATCTTAGTTTAATTTTAGGTTTCTACTGAATGTAGGTCCTGTAAATACATGCTTTTATGCTCTTGAAACAAAGGAACTGAAGCAAATGCTTAATACTGCTCACCCTCCATTTTATCAAATCTTCACTTTAGCATTCACCAGCCACTGCTCAGCCAAATCTTCAATATAAACAAAGCATCATAGCTGTTGTTTGGATACTTGATGAGTTGACAAACAAGGTCTTTTTCTTGACATTCGGCCTCCTGAGGTTGTTGTTCATATATTTGTATAGTGATTTAAAAACATGACAATGAGCTGGCCAGTGTTAATTTACTCAAAGCAGCAGGGGTTGCCGCTTTGGCCACTGACCATTACACAGTAGGACAGGGGTGTCCAGCTGACTGTCCTTTTAATCGACAGCAGCAGGGCTAAAGAATTTAACAGCATGCGATTCTGCCCCCCCCCTCTCCCCTCCCAGCAAATAACGTTTATGGAAGATTTACGAGTCACCAGAATTCGCCTGAATTCAGTTCATTCAATTAGCGGCTGCGAATGTCTCGGTTAAAGGAGGTGACAAGACAATTGAAGGAGTCATCTAATTATTTTATCCCAGCACTACGTACAAACCTCTCCCGAGCGCAGTCCCTGGACGTGGCTTGATGATGTGAAGTAAATGGGTTAAAAGCAGCGGGGGTGATAAAATGTGTGGCTCTCCTGGAGACATTCCCTAACATCTAGCATCTTTAAAGTGAATCAAGGACCTGCAGGAATAAAATTTCATTAGATAGAAAATATATGCACTGCAAAGTAAATCAAATCACCTACTCTAAATGAACATTTATGATAAGACCAGGCCCTATAAAGGCAGTCTATTCACACATCCATTCCAGTACACACAGGTCTGCAGATGCAGCACCTTGCTAAAGTATTCATAACCCCTGAACCAGAGTACAAAGATGGGTCATTGTGTTTTATTGGGATTTCATGTAATAAATCAACCCAAAGAAGAGCATAATTGTGAAGTGGAAAGAAAGGGACACAGTAAATATCTGAAATGTGTGGAGTGCATCTGCATTGATCCTCTTGATTCACTATCTTCCACTACAGTTATGACTGCAAGTCTATTAGGACATATCTTTATCAGATTTGCACATCAAGAGTCTAACCTGTTTACCCATTCTTCTTTGAAAAATAGTGATTACTCGAAAGTGATGGAGAGACTCGGTGAACTGCAGATTTCAATTGGTTACAAGTCTTTTACTTTGATACTACTGTTCTAATCATTGAATGAGCTTTGATCTAAACCATATATTTTTAAAGCTGCCCTAACCACTTCAACCTCGATCTAGCCAGATTCATGTCCTTTAGCAGTTACTTCTACATATTTCTTACCAACGTCATAGGTAGTACAAGCTGTGCCAATCCATAAATTGCACGCAAGTGATTTGATTGACAGCAGCCAGCATTCCTTGACTGGCCCATGAATTAAGTAACTCCCAACAACATTTAACGCACTGCAGTAGATATCTTCTCTGCTAACAGAATGGAGGAGAGAAATTATGAATTTAATCTTGAGCAGGGGCAGGAGCATGAGTCAACTTTTGGAATAGAATGACCATAATTTAGCAGCCTTGAAAGAGCATGTCTGAATTTACATGTCACCATATGTGATGATTTATGTAGTGGAATTCTATTTCTGACGATTAGACAGACATCTTCTCCTCGCTTAGAGAAAACCACTGCGCATGTCTTGGAGCTCCACGTGCGAGTGAAAGGGGAAGGCGATGGGTAACAACAGACACACGTAATTAGTAAGTCACGTTATTGCTTGGATTTTGCAGCCCCACATTAAGTCCCTGATCTTCACATTTTAACGAAAAAAAGCGCAATGCAACCAGGATGTAACTAGTAACGTAACGTTTTTGGAGAAATGTAGTGAAGTAGAAAGTACAGATACTGTAAAATGTAGTGGAGTAAAAGTCGAAAGTATCCATGATTAGATCTACTTAAGTAAAGTACAAATACAAGAAAGTTTTACTTAAGCACAGTAACGAAGTACTTGTACTTTGTTACTTCCCACTACTGTCTCTCACAAACAGAGAGACAGTGGTGGGTTCTTCAAACTCACATGTGAAGAAGTGACTTTTCCTCACTTCTTCACTTGAGGAAGTGAGGAAAGCTGTGTAACTCTGGTTTGCATCAGTCGACGCATGGTCACGCGGTTGCATCACATTTGTGTCTGTACACACCTTTCACACACGGTACAGACTACCAGAGGAGGCCCATCCTATTTCAGTACTGATAGCTGGTCTTTAAGATGCTTTTTATTCATTGCTGTTCTCTAACAGACTTCGAGATCAGTTGTATTTTTGCTTAAATACAGTTTGTTACTTGTTGGTAATAATTAAATTACAAATCCTGAATCCTTTGGTTGCATTGGGTCAAGGAAACAGTCAAGACACCATTTTCAGACCTTTCTCTGTAAAAAAAAAAAAAGAAGAAAAATAGAAAAATATGTATTATTTTCTTTGAGCTCTAAATTGTGCACTAACATAGGTCAATAACATAAATTCTCAATAAAAGAACTAAAATAAGAGTAACTGTAAGAAATCCCCATTCAAGTCCATTAACGTGTGTTAAATTTTCAAAAGCTTTACTTGAGTTGGGATGAAACAGTTGCGTGGTGGGGTCATGAGAACAACAGCAGGAGATCTGCAGCCAGGTCTTTCTCCCCATTTGTAAATTAGCTGTGAGTAATGAATTCTGTGAAGCTGCCCTGCTACGGGGTTGCTCCCTCACTTGCCGGCCCCACCCTCGCTCCCCCCCTGTCGGCATTGCCTTCCCAAATCTGTCCTGATGTTTCTAGTCTGTCAGAAGCCACCCCAGGGGGGTGGTGTGATAGCCTGCTCGGTCTGTCCCCTTCCTGTCTCTGTGGCCCAAGCCAGCTGAACCGTGTAAGCCCTCTTCCATTGCAAACACGGTGACCCTGAATGGGATTGACACATCACAGACCGTGGATGCTAGGCCACCAGTCCGTTGACATCAGTTTCTACTGGTGCCAGTATAATGTGAACAGTGAAATTCTAGGGAGGGACGATGACAGTAAGACCAAGAATTCATCTCTGGAAGGAGATGAAGGAAATTATTATTAAAGTGTTCAGTGATTGAATGTAAATATCTGTTTAAGTGAAAATTATTTTCACATTCAATTATTATTATTCAATTATTTTTTTAAGCTGTTCAGAGATGGACCTGATGATTGCTTTGAATTTTTTTCCCCTCCACAACAACGCAAGTGTGTTTTAACTTAAGATCCCAAACTCATGACTCAATGTTATTCTTCAGGATTAACTTTCAGATAGCAAAATTCATGGTTCTATTACCTGTGGCAACTGATCCAACTCCTAAAGCAATAAAGCTGTGTAACTTCCTCTGATCTACTACACTTCTATCTGTCTGAGTGGAAATAAATGCGTTGGCTATGACTACTACGTGGATCCCCAAGCGCCCATTAGAGAGCCTGGGGGGTCCCTAAGTGTCACCCATGAAATCAGGATGTTAGGGTATAAAAAATGTGGGCGGGACCGCTAGTAATTCTCATTATTGTTAACTGTTCATCGTCTGTGGTGTTGACTTTGCTTTAGTCTGGCTCTGCTTCTGCCAAGAAAGAACATGGCCACTGCAGCTACACTCAGTTTTAAAGCCAGAGATCCGAGGAGAATCTTGTTAAGCTCCAGTGTCACCCTAAATTAATTACAACAAAATCTGACCATTTTTTTTTTTTTTAGTGAAAAAGCTTAAATTAAACTCTTGTGAGAGATGAATAATTTTATGGTGATTAAAGTTAAATGTTCTGATTCAAACTCCAAAGGCCAAAAGCAATTTGTCAGCAATCAGTGTAAAGAAGGAACCACAGGGCATCTACGTCGTTTCTACTGTGACCCTGCAAAATCCACTCTGCTGCTCTGACTGGCAGAGAGGAAAAAGAACATCTCAATGGCAGCTTTTGACGTCCATAATGGCTTAATGTCAGTGTTTGACAGAGATATTTGGGGGAAGAAGAGTGACTCTTTCCGTGCTGATGTGGCCCAGAAGCTTTCTGCTGTCACAGCTGATGACAGCAACTTTCTCCATGCAGATTAAATTGGTGTTTACAGATTTGCCCTGGGTGTACATTTTTCCTCCTGCTGGGATCCACTGGCTGATGATGAGTCGCAGATGAGACCAAGCCTTCTCGACACTGATGCTTATGCCTCCATCACGCGGAGCTCCCGGTGACTTACCAAGTGTTTCAGCCGCACCACTTGCCACACAGTGCTCTCCTCTCTCCTCTTCGGCATGGTAAATGGTGCAGCATTAGCAGCTATTTACATTTGCGGAGAATGTGTGAAAGCTGCTGCCTTGTCTGTCACGCTGCACTGTCTGCCAGAGCTGCATGGATGGGGGCAGAAGATGAAGCGCTGCTGAGAAAATTAAACATCATCAGTCTTGATGTTGGCTGTAAAGTCGAACTTAAATAGTCCTTTGCCGCTACAATGGGTATCAGTGGTTATTGTGCTGCAGGAGTTGTTACAGCTGGTCAGCAAGAATGTGCTCAAAGTTTAAAGACACACTGGATTGTTTTTACAGATGCCTTTTTCCCCTTGAAGTTCCACTTCAAAAAAAGAGGACTTTGGCTCATTTCAGAGCAAGGCTTGGGTCTAACGCATGTGAATCGCTGAAAGCTAAACAGAGACATGCAGATTCTCACTGTGCTGCTGGCTGATTATGGAAGCACAGATTTGTACATATGCTGTTTGTGGAAGCCGAAGAAACGTGACAAAGGGTCCTATGGAGCACTATGTTCAGTGTATAGTATGTCACTGGCTGATCAGCATTCCTAGCTGTTGTTTCGAATGTGCTAAGGAAAATATTAAGTAGTTTGTTGCGTGTAATTTGCATTGATTAAACTTTCAATGTATGACTGTGGGGCAGAGTACGCTGATTGCCTCAAGTGTTTTATGTGGAATATTTACTTTCAAGGGCACCTTGACAATAAAATTAACAGCTTTCAAATAAAATCACTGAACCCAGCAGTTTTGACTATGATGCCTTGCAAGAAGTACTTGTACCCCTTAAACTTTTTCCTCGATTCTGACAAGCTAAACCCACAGACTTCAATATAATTTATTGGAATTTTTTTAATACACCAATTCACTATTTTTTTAAAAATCTAGGCAAAACTTACAAGGTTTCCAATTTGTGTTTCATTAAAATCTAAAAACTATGGCTAACATTGCATGTAACCTTTCCCTTGAAGACTGGAATTTCAGACTTTAGCATAAAGAGTTTTCTTTCAAGCATGATCTTGTATAAAACTTGTAAACTTAAAAGGGACTTTTTTCAACTTTCTTTTCACTACTGGTTCATATGGGCTAGAATTGAGTAGTCCTTGAATAATTAGTGTTAATCTGCCACCTGAGCAATGGGTCTCTGCAGCTCATCCAGAGTTATCATGAGCCTGTTGCCTGCTTCCCTAATTAATGCCACACTTTTCAGATTAATATTTGCAAAAGAATATTTAGAAAAATACACTGAAGTTTGTTTCTCCCATTTTCTAGAAATAAACATACTTTTCACTCATGCAAACCTTTTATTATCAACATTATTACTTAGCAGATGAGTAGAGAATATACAAAGAAGAACCTCTGTATTCATTTCAGGTTGTAAACAGTAGTCTGAGCACTGGGTTGTTATCGAGTTGTGGCCCCCGGCACAGGATTGATCCACTTCAGTCCAGCAGCAGGGGGGCAGGAGCTCTGGAGGGGCTCAGCGGGGCTCCAAATCAATAAGGTTAATAGATGTGGGGGCCACGCAGTCAGAGGTGTGTAGCCTGGCATTTTCGGTGCCAATGAGGAAAATTCCTGATGACGAGGTGTCTCTTTTGGAGCCTGCATTAATGTCAGTCTGATTACCTGGAAGTCTGGACGTCTGATACTGTGGGGTGGTGGAGGCTTGCTCCTTTGCCATTAACTGGAATTAGCTTTACAAGGAGACCCTTCAGATTGGAGACTTTAACTTGCCACCTCTTCATCCGCTGTCCATTGAGAACAAATTGCCAGTCCCCTCCCATCTTTCCTCCTGACTCTATTCTTTCACTCTGATTTCTATAATGCCAACAGTTTCATAATCACTTGATGAGTAATTTCCTCTCATTTGGGATTTGGAGAGAGAGGGAGAGCGAGGTTTCATTTAAGAAGTTCTTTTTTCCCCGTCTTGCTCTCGTTTTTCTGGTATTTCTCACATCACATTTTCTTAAGAGCATAATTAAACACGGAGAAAGGGTTTAAGAGAAGGGGGAAGGACAGCGTACTGGAAAAATTAAAGGTTGAAAAGAGTAAAATTGAAAACTGAGTGGTTAAAATCGTGTTTAGGAGACATAATGGAATGAAAGCTTTCTGGAAAAAGATTTATTTATTTATTTTTACCAGATTTAGTGTTTTACAAAAGTATTCAGACCCCTTGAAATATGTCTGCATGTAAGATATATTACAGCAACACACCTTGATCAAATTTTCTATGATAAACCATCATAATTGTGACATGGAAGGAAGATGATTCATGGTTTTCTATTATTTTTAACAAAGAAAAATCTAAAGACTATACAATGCAATTGAATTCAGCCTTCATGAATCAGTAGTTGACAGAATTATCTTTTGATGTAGCTATCATTTCAAGTAATTTAGGGTATGAAATGTTTGTCCAGATTTAACAGATTCCGTTTTATAATTACCCTAATTTTAACTTCATTCATATTCCCATTAACTCCAGCCATTTTTCCATATTCTGGCCAGATTCTCTGTTTTTACTGATTAAAAATCACCCCAGAGCATGATCCTGCCACAACCATGATTCAAAGTGGAGATGGTTTGCTCAGTTTTGTACAGACTAAAAAAAGTTAAGTTTTCTTCACCTTCTTATTATGTTTGTAATGTTTCCAACATATATTGTCACAAACTGCAAATAGTAATAATATACTTTAGTCATGGGCACCTTTCTTTTGACTCAAGATCACATAAAAGGAGACACAATATTAAAAGACAGCACAAAAATAAGTACCAAAGTGAATTCCAAAGAGACAGTACAGTTCTGATAAGAGGCCGTAAGCTATTTTAAACAAGTAAGTTTTGAGTTTGGATTTGAAAGGTAGCAATGAGTCTGTGTCACAGAGATCAGGTGGGAGTGAGGTCCAGAACTGGGAAGCAGAGCGACTGAATGCTCTGCTCCCCATGGTAATAAGACAGGCAGGGGTCACAGTGAGATGAATGGCAGAAGAAGATCTGAGGATGTAGGCTGGTATAGCAATGTGAAGGAGGTTAGAAAGATACAGAGGGGTGAGGTTGTGGACAGCTTTGAAGGTCAAAGGGAGTATTTTGTAGTTGATACAACGTGTAATAGGATGCCAGTGGAGCTGCTGTAGAGCAGATGTGATGCCATTGATGGAAGGGGTCCGTGTGCTGAATTTTGGATAAGTTGTAATTTATGGAGGGTTTTCCGTGGAAAACTAAAAAGAAGGGAATTACAGTAATCCCTTGACCAGACTGAGGTTACAAGACTGTGAACAAGAGTGAGAAGTGAGAGAAGGATGGAGATAATTAATATCATGAAGATTGAAGTAGGCAGACCGAAAAATATTGTTGACAAAGGGTGCTATTGAGGATGATACCCACACTTTTGATCTGAGAGGACAAAGAGATAGAGGAGTTATTGACCACTATAGAGAAATTGACTTAGTATTGACTAAGAGCCTGTTAAAGAGAGTTTTATTTTATTGTAATTTAATTTTAAAAAAGTTTACGGTGAGTGGGTGTTTGATTTCAAGGAGGCAATTGGTAAGGGACAGAGGTGGGAATATGGAATTATGTTTGTTTGAGAGATATAGCTGGGTGTCATCTGCATGGTAATGCAAGTGAATATGGTGTTTGCAGAAGATGAAACAAAGGTGTGGGAGGGTCATTGAAAATTGTGAAAAGAAGTATCAATATTTAGAAGCAAACTTACAGGAAATTGGTGGAGGAGCTGTGGAAGACATGCTACCAAAGGCCTGAGACAGGGAATGGGAGCAAGGATGACCATGTGGATGTCTATAGTCTCAGCACATGATGCATGTACTCTGCCAACGTGGCCACTCAGTTCCCCGCAAACAGCTTTAAAGTACATTTCCTGTGCTTAGCTTTTACACAATAAAGATCTCTGCATTGCAATTTGTGCTTTCTGTTAGAATTTTTCGCAAACCTAGAATGGCACAAAAGAAATAAGGTGCTAGTTCCCCTTCTCTAATTGTATCTGGTGTATAGTTTTGCAGCGAGCCAAGTGGCTAAGTGTATGTTTCTCTATGTGTGATGAAGATTTAGAGAGGTGTACATTGGCCACTATAGCACACCTGCAATTAGCGCTGCACCTGCATCAGCTGTATTAAAGTGTGAGTAGAAGTCCTGCTGACTACACTACCCTTAGCCCTCCTAAACAAAACACTGCAGTCATTTGCAATAAAAGAATCAGTTGTCTCTTCCCCCCGTTTCTTTCAAAAGGACGCTTTGCATAGGAAATCAGTTCTCTCTCTTTGCGGACATCATGCCGTGTGGGCTCCCATGGAAATGAGTTTTGGCATTGTTGTGCCGAGGCACTCCCCCCTCTAATAAATTGAGGAGGATTAAGAAATAAGAATGGAAGTAAAGGATAGTCATTTTATCGTGACAGCCATTTTTCGAGGGGGTTGGGGCAGTCAGAGATTTAAAGGCTAATCAGTCCCGGGTTTATTTCCATAACATGCATTACAGTCTGCTTCTTTGAACTTTGCTGCCACTTAGGTTAGATTTGAAGGAGGAAAACGAGGAAGAAAAAAAGCATTATCAAATGTTTAGTATTTGAGGCTTGAGTGACATGCTAGAGACATCTGAGTGAGTTATTAAATCGCTGTGGCTCTTGGAGATTATTATGCATTAATCTCAGCACTTTGAAGTATGTTCTTGTGTGCGTGTCTGAAGTCTGGAATTATGAACTCTCAGATTGGCTTATAAAATAATTTAAATGCCGTAAAGCATACATAAGAAAGTAATGCAACTTAGTGATTTCTCTCAATGCTTTGTTTTTGTGGGTAGAAAAACAACTAATTAACATTAAACAGGCAGAAAAAAAAATGTTTTTTGTCAAAACGCAACCACGTTTCTGTACAGATTGTCCTACTTTTTATTGATCATGATGTCAGTCTCCACTCAATCCTGGTTTATCGTCTCTCTATGTGATTGGAAACACTTCAGAAATGGTGACCAGCAGAAGGTGAAAGGGTGCCAGATCTTTGAAGTCTGTGATCTTTATTGATCTCTTGCATATTCTAAAAAAAAAAAAAATCAAAGAGAGCATCAAAGGCATAGCTAAACTCTTTAGGACTCTGCATGTGCCCTAAAAAGGGCACCAAAAACAGCGTGAACAAGAAAAGCAGGTGGTGGCTGCTGGTTGGAGCAATCACACGTCCAGCTCCTGTCACACCCCAGACAGACCGTTGAAACTGCTTTTTTTAATGCAGGACAACAACATGGCTCCTGGTCTGACTCTCACTAGACTCATTAGATTGAGGCAGGCAGCTTGAAGAAATCATAACTTCAAAAGAATTAGCTAAAACAGCATGGCCTCCTGGTTGTAGACAATAAATCTAATCCAACAAATTAGAAAACCATAATTTTGATTGGGCCGCTCATAAACTTTGAGCTATCAGTTACAAGAAATGAAGGTATCAATCAAGTATCTAGCCTGACGTATGAGATAAATGGGTATTTTGTGAAAATGTAAAATCATATAAACAATTTCTGAGATTTTTTTATTTTTCATCTTAACAACAAATTTTATCGTCATGGATTAGATGATCAGGTGCAATTTAATGATGTAAATTGTAATAATAAGGAATAATAATATTTGTTATAGCAACTCCTTAATCAAAGACACATGGCAGCTCGTTTGGACTTTGCCCCAAGGCACCTGAAGGACTCTCTGACCAGGAGAAACTAAATTTTCCTGTCTCTGATTAATCAAAGCTTGAACTCTTTGGTGTGAATACCAGTCGCAATGTTTGGAGGAAGCTCCACCATATCTACAGAGATGGCATCCCATGGTAGTGGCAGCATCATGTTCTGCCGATGTTTTGCGGAAGCAGGAACTGGCAGACTATTCAGGAGAGAGGAAAAGGTGAAAACAACAATGTACAGAGACATCCTGGATGAAAGCTGTCTCTAGAGTGCTCTTGACCTCTTGCCCGTTCATTTTTCAGCAGGACAATGACTCAAAGATATCAAAGAAGTGGCTTCAGAACTACTCTGTGAATGTCCTGGAGTAGCCGAGCTAAACACCAGATTTCAATCCGACTGATAAGCTCTGGAGAGACCTGAAAATGGCTGCACAGACCATCCAATCTGATGGAGATTCTAAGGAACTTGAAAGACGAATGGGAAAACTGACTAAAGATATTCTAATTCACATTCACAAAAACATGAAGCTGTAAATGCTTGCTAACGTGCATCAACAAAGGCTGTGAATATTTATTTGTTTTCTGTTTTGAGCTCATTTGAAAAATATTCAAATAAATGTTTTCCACATTGTCAAAATGTTATATTTCTGTTTATAGAATTGTGAGAAAATTAATTTGGAATAAGAATGTAACATAACTAAATGTGGAAAAGGTGAAGTGCTATGAATACTTAACATATCTTTGAAGCCACGGCTTATTTGAGCACTGTTAGCAACTAAAAGCCAGATAGAAATTATTTGTTTCTTGTCTGTCTCCATTTACTTCAGCACCGATGGACGGCTCTGAAGCAGGTACTTACTTTGCATTAGCCGAGTTAAGACAGTCACAGTAGTTTCACAGCATATACACTATTTTTATTTATTTATTTATATCCAAATACCTACAATGCCATACAAACAATGCTTCTTAATTTTTTTAATAAAAAGTATTGTTGGCTGACCTGATACGGAGTATTTCTTAGCTGACTCTGTAAACATCAAGAGGAAACTACCTTCTCTCTCACTTTCAAATAGCAAACTTTCAACATAACAGACTGCTTAGCTTAAACACACCGTTTTGTTCAGGTATTGTAAAAATTACTCATGTTTACAGGAAAAGATGAAGTCACATGATTACAGCACCTAGACAGCGTTATATCAAACAGTTTTCACTTTGGCAGGACATATCGTCACAATTTAAAACAGGATCCTGTGCCACAAGATTTTATTACACCTTCATATGGTGAATTCAAATGTGGTAAAAGTGGATGTTAAAGGTACTTTAAATTTGTCTCAGTCTGAGTATCCCAACAGTTTCTCATCTAATCAGGAAGTAATTTCATAGCTGAAACATAAACTCAACCTTCACTTAGTTTAGTGAATAAATGTAGTGAGCCTTCACTACATTTATCCAGTGAGGGCTGGATAAATGTAGACTGCAGTAAAATCAAGCACTTCTGTCTGCATAGCTTAATTTTTATGAAGTAAAATACACTTGAGGCACAGAGTCAAACTCTAAATAATTAACCACGCAAGTGCCTCATTTAATGAAAAATTTTATGATTTTCAAGATTTTAACTTTTTCTCCAAAATGGGCTGTAATAATTTGTGGGTCATTTCTGACCCCTGATAGATTATTTTTGCCTGTAAATCCAAAGGCATTAGTAATTCTTACTGACAAACAGACAAAGTAACTTGCAAACATAAAAGAAAACTGTCATCGGAGGTTGAAGTGATTTTTCATTATTACTATGATACTATACAATTCTGTATTATGTATCTATTTTGTAGGCCTTAGATTAAAAAGGTATATTTTATATGAAGAAGAAAAAATGTTAAACACAAACATTTAAAGACAACATAAAAAAAAAGAAGTGGGACAAAAACAGGATTAGGTTCTATGTATCATAAGTATTATGTAGTGTGGTTAAAATGGGAGCTGACCACACATACAGTAGAATCACAGTGGCTCTTTCTGACAGTGGAGAAGTAAACAGACCCATCACCTCCTCAGTAAATGGCATCACTATTGGCAGAATTGATGACAGTAAAGCAGCTTGTTGGAGGCAGCAATTGAAACATCTCTACAGGATAAATTCCCATTCATTCAAGCCCCATCTTCTCCACCCTGATGTATTCCTGTCCTTTACTCTCATTGGCTGCACATGGGAGTTTCTCCAGCCTTTATGGAACCAGCAAGCATTAGCGCTACCACAGCGGTTCGCTGCTGGATTACTCTCATTGCGTGCGTCTTTGGCCTCTTCCCCTTTGTGACGACACAGGGTTGAGTTCACGTGGGGCTGATTTAACTCATTCACCGCGGTGCACTGCCACTAGCCACATGTCTGCCAGTGCAGTGATTTTAACACAACACTAAGTGCCTCTGAAACGAGGAGACAAAATGCCTCTTTGACTCAGGTCAGAGAAATAAAATTTTTTGGGGAGGCGGTTGATGAGTAGATTTGGTCTGAACACTCTCCAGGGAGGTAATTGTAAAGATGAGGCATGAGGCTCTGTGAGATTTTGTTTTTTATGCCTGCGTCTTTTGGGAAATAGCAGATTTTGTTATACGATTGAAAAAAATATATGCGTGTGTGCGTGTGTGTGAAATCTAATAACAATTGAGTCATTAGGATGAAAGAATAAACTAACCGAACTACATACATGTCACAAAAAGTTACTGGTCACATTCATTGATCATAAATTATCTAAAATTAACCTAGATTTCAGTTTTACTAGCTATCTAATTAGTAAGATGTGGGAATTAAGAAATCACTTAAATAGAACATGTATAATAACATAACATAAACTAAGCAATCCCAAAATGCAGTAAAACTTTTATCTATTTCTTTTTTCTAAAGAAAACTAAGAACTTGGTGTTATTGACGGAACCAAAAATTCTGCTCTCTTGTAAAAATTAGAAGATTCCTGAAGGATCAAACATCGATTTGAGAGCATAAGCACAAGTGAATTTAAAGACTGGAAGGATTGAACTGTTGTTTTGGAAGCATTAAGATAGCCGGGCCATCGTGTTTCACAGGAAATTTCTACTCGGTCTCTGGAAAAAAGCAAATAAGCTTTTCCTGTCTTTTCTCAAGAGCTTTAAGAATAATACACACAATAAACCCCCTGAACCTCAAACCTTCTCTTTTAGTCACTGTGACCTTGTCATGTTTTTATTAGCTTTGTTCGCTAAGTGGCAACATTGCTGCAAGTAAACACAATAATATGTATGTACAACAAAATATCTAAAGAAAACATCCCACTTGAGACATCACTTATTTGTCCCTCAGGAGACACAAATTGAGTACTGTTCTCACATTTACTAGAGAAAACTGTGCTATTTAAAACGGTTAAATTGAATCATCTTGGCTTTGGATGTGAAATAAAACTACCATAAGGGAAGCTGCTGGGACAAATAAAACAAGTAAATTTAATTTTTGTCACGGTTTTATTGGTTTGAAGAATTTCAGAGTGCATCACTAATTCATCTAGAGTAACAAATGAACATAGTCATGGGGGGTGCTAACTTCCTTCCTGCTCTAAGATGTTTTTGATCCGTGTCATGCAATTAAAGCCCAAACACAGCAAGTTAGCTTTTTAGTAACGAGAACAGATTAACTGGCTACGATGTTGACCAAAAAAAAGAAAAAAACAATTAATGAAATCAGTTCACACGATACGATTCAAGTGAACTGTGAGTTTCAAGTGTGTTTCACAGTAAAAGATGTCTTTTTATTAGCATATTTGTATTTCTTAATGCACTTCCTGCTCAGTGTTTAGGAGCAGGACAATTGAAGCATTTAGAAAGGGTGTGAAAAAGTCTGCTGCCTGTGGCCAAGAGAATGAACTATAGCAGGCTGCAGATTGTGAATAGGCCTTTTACAGGTCACAGACTCCATTCAACCCACTGACACTGTTATTATCTGACCGTCATAAATGGGCCTAATTAATATTCTTATCATAGGCCTCTGGAACATAGGCAAAATTATCCACTGACTACCATTTGCTTATTCATTCACTCATTGACTCTGCTGAGGAAATACTGGGACTGAAAAAAAAATTGACTGAGTAAAGACTAACTTAGAGTCAAAAATCCCCCCTCTCTCTTCTGTTCTTTGCATGACATAACACATGACATAACATAGGGAAAATACTACTACAAATGTGCAATGAAAATTAATTTCTTTTTGTTTTATTTTCAGATGGAATTCCCCTTCCTCTTCCTGCCCCCCACACACAGATTGACAAGATCTAGGTATGATTTGGAAGCTTTGGAAACTTGATAATAATAATAAGTCAACCAGAGGGAAAAATAGCATATTTACCTTCCCAAAGAAATATAATGGCACCTGAAAGTTTATAACGATAAATTAGGCTTAAATCAAGTTTTTAAATAGGCTTGTTTGAAATGTGTTCATTGAGGTTGTTTTAACTGCTAGAAAGCAGTCAATATTTTACCTCTTTAACTCTCTTGGTGCCTCTCCTTAGTATAAATCCAGATGCTCCTAGAGGCTGAAGAGCACATATAATTTTAATAGGGCCCAAGACCAAAGAGGACTTCTATAATCTTAAAAGAACTCAAATTTTAAATAAATATCCAACTTTATTCTTTGAGTCTTTAAACTATGATCACTGAAACAAATGTAATGTGAATCAACAGTTTACATTTTGAAAGTTTTACTATAGGTCACTTTGGATGTTGTTGCCAAACTTTATAAGTATAAGGAAGACGAGAAGTAAAGGTTGGAGACGCTACGACAACAAGGATTTTTCTATGTGAAATATGTACAGAGAGTAAAGTAAAAAAAAAGAGTAAAGTATTTTTAAAATCTATATAATAGCATTCCCTTGAACTTTATACACTAGTTTCATAATTTTTATATCAGATAGTTCCTGACTAGAATTGCTTTATATATTCTATTGTCAGTCATTTTCACTCAGGAAGATTAATTGTTGCACACAACTTCCTTCCTCCATTTCCTCTGTAAATAATCTCTAGTTTCAACCGTCCAATGCAAATGTCACCAGTTATAAGGATCAAGAGTCTATAATAGAGTAACTTTGAAACAGTAAAAGTCTGATTGGATTAACTTCAGTCTTTCGGACCAATTTATTTGAGTTTATTATAAACTAAGATGAAAGTTATCTACTTCAGGTAAGATACTGTCTGCTTTTAACTGTTAAATGATTACACTGTTTAATCTTAAATTGTACTTTAGAATCCTAAACTATCCTACTTGTGGTATTACAAAAAGAAAGCAATGCTTTGAAAATGCTATACCTTTTATAAACATCCATCTACGAGGCATCTACGATAAAGATATTTTCAGATAGCTAATAATAATGCATACTAATACATATTGATCTACCAAACTGAATTTCATTATTACATTGGTGTCGAATAGTATTTTAATAGTCTGTTGTTTCTAAAGTGTCTACCAAAGCCCTGCTGCAAATCACTATCCTTATTGTTCCCTGTCAACTTAGAGATGTTTCTCTCCGTGGGGTGCTTCCAGACTTGTAGAGCGGTTTGATGGAGGAAACCTGAAGTAAAAAGACTTCTTTGGAACCTCGAGACGGAACTCTATTGGACGTGAAAGCTAACAGACTGAAATGCTAATTTTGGCACAGTGATAAATCTGCAGTATGGAATTGTCAGAATGGCGGGCTCGCCCCGAGGCGGCACGTTATTGCTTTATTCTATTAGTCAGTTATTACCAGCAATCACAGTCAACCCCCTCTGCCCCCCACACACAAAGCCCCTTTTACATTACATTTATCAGCTGTTGTACAAACGTTGGAAACATATGACGGCAGCCCTCAGAGTCGTGTTTCCTCTAGGGCTAGAAGGAGGTTTGGGGTGGGAGGAAAGGGTCTGTAGAGTGGTAGAGGGAGGGGAACTCCATCTGGCCAGTAATGCATACAATGCATTTGTTCACTAGGCTGGCCAGCAGTGACACCATGAGGGCCACTTTCATTCTACTAAAGATTCCACTTTATTATTTGTCTTCCCCTAAATGTCTTAATACTTGATGCTGACGGGCTGCACAATCAAACTTTCACAGTGACGTGTGAACGATGCTGTCAAATATATGTTTCTGCTAATATCGTTCTTATAATCAACTAACTATACACAGCTAAATGTGCTACTGCTGCATCCAGATGTTCAGCCTCGCGCCCTCTCTCTTCAGCGCCTCATATGGAAGTGGCAGCCCACGGCTATTTACATCACTATCTGTGAAGTAATTACCATACTGTTTTATATAATGCCAAGGCAATCATAGGGTGATAACATGCAATTAAGCAGTGTTCCCTGATTTGTACGCAGGCAATCTTTTCTCTCGCCTTCCCTGAAGATAAAGTACCCATCTCAAAATGTCAGATACTTGTAGCTTAATCTGATTATTTTCAATTAATATTCATGTCTCTATCTTAGGATTGTTTCCTTTAATGACATTGATGAATTGAGCCAATTTCAAACTGAGTTTGGACCAGAGGCACTCAATTAGGTTGAATGTCACCTGTCTCTCTGTTCTTTCTTTAAGGAAAGGTTTTTGGACCCAGATTATGTTGAACCTACTGAAAACTGCAAGATACCTACTGTTGCAGGAATGCATAATGTATCAGCCTATTTTCAATTTGACTGGCTGACCAGAAACTGTTCTTTGGTTTTCTATCAGTGGGCCCACCATGTCTCACAGATTGAGCTGACAAGACACTTCACTTTAGATGATTGCTATGAAGAAGATTCAAAGTTATGTACATGAAGTATCAGCAAGGAGTTTATAAATCAAGTTTGTGCTAGACATAAAAAAGCTTTTAAAGAAGTAACGGTTTCCAATAACTTGCAAAGACAGCGGTGGTTAAATAAGATTAAGGCGTGAAAGAGTGAAAGAGAGCAAGGCCTTCAATAGACAACAGGAAGGCTAAGGGAAGGCAGAAAGTTTTTTTTTTGTTTGTTTGAGTTGGTTCAAAAATCTGCTCAAATGAACCAAAAAGCTTGCTCCAATGTGCCATTTTTCAGCACTCATAACGGACTTGTAGCTGTTAACTTCACACAACCTCGTTTAGCATATTGAAAACTATTAATGGAGACCATAAAAAAAAACATTAAAAACATTTTGAAATCTTTCACTAGTGACATCCAACTAGTGGATGTCAATACACTTGGGAAATTACAAGTGTATTGAAACTTTTCCACACTACTGGAACTTTGGCTTACAATTGTATGTTATGCAGTTTCTTGATGTTATACACTGTTTTGGGGTTCTCTTTGAGCAAAGCATGGAATCTGGATCACGGGGTATAAAGTGGCTGGTATCCTAGAGCAGCAAAGGTAAATGAGAATCTTCACGTTTATTTTATGTTCAAATGAACTTGTGCGTACCTTGAAATGTGAGGTTAGGCAATGTAAAAACCTGAGTAAAAATGTTCTAATAATAGTTTAAGGTCTCATAAAAAAAGTTTATCACTTATGTGCTTAAACCAAAAAAGTGGGGCCTGAACTGATGTACTGAACAAGCTGCTCCACTGGTCTGGCTGCTCTGTCACATATGAACAGCTTCTTCCATCTAGCCTGAGGGAGCATGGTGCTCACCGTTTGAAGATTAAAACATCCACAGTCATTTCCTGCTCCAGTGGTTGCTTTACTGAGAAGAGTGAAGATATGAATTGTATTTTTCACCCCCTTCAGAGCTGATTATTGGGAGCCGGCCTTTCAGCGGCCTCCGTGTTTCATGGTGGTCTCAGGAACAAGCCACCAAAGATGAACTACAGGGGAGTGTGTTGTATTTGTGTAAAATCTTGTTCAAGCCTCAAACAAAAAAGGTGAAGCATGGCTAAGTCCTTCCTGCTCCCTTGTGCGTGTCTTGTGTGTTTGTGCACACATCCATGTCTATGATTTGTCCCTCACATTTTTTACGTGTAAAGGTCTGAATGTGGTTGCCGGTGTGTTTAGACCCTCCGTTTAGTCTTCCCCTTACCCCATCGGTGCCTTGTCAGCAACACATCCAGTTGGTGGAAGGACCTATGATAGGAGTAGTTGCCGTTGTGGGAGGCTCTAATAGAGCCATCAGTCAAGTGCCCGTCCAGCCGACCATACCACAGGGCGTTAGCGTTAATGCTGAGGCACATGCCGTAAGCGCTGAGAAGCAGGGCTGTTTGTCAAAGGGCATCCAATGTGAAGGAAGTTGTTAGTTAAGTGTGCTTGCCCTGTCACACGCCTGCATGACTATGTCACTGGCACAGGTTTCTGTGGCTGCTATGGTTTGTGTTAGTGATTCATAGTGCAATATATAGCAACCTCTCTCTCTTTCTCTCTCTCCATATATATATGGACAAACTCTTATTTTTTGTTAGACTTGAGTGAGGGATCATTGCACATTTTTTTTTAAATAAAATTAATACAAGATCCCAACCCAGCCCTATGTGACAATGTAATTGCCCCTAAACCTCTTAACTGGTTGTGATCCACTTGACTGTAATGACTGCCATGAATTTTCTATTTTTTACATCAGTCACATGTGAGCATTTTTAAACAGGAACAGATTCTTTAAGGTTACACCACACTGTTATTTAGATCTAAGCCCAGACTTTGACCACTCATACGTTTGTTTGTTATAAGTATTTAGATCATTGAATTGACTTTGCTTTCCTGCTGCAAAACCCAAGTGTGCCTGAGGTTAAGGTTAGGAATTCATTGATGGACATTCTCCTTTTGGATTTTCTGCAGAATTCATCCTTTCGGTAATGGAGGATGTTGTCCCAAATTCCCGAAGGAGCTCAGCAGCCTCAGATTATTGTTCTACTGTATCTGTGAGTGACTACTGATGTGATGTTTTTGTGCGCCAAAGTAACTCTTGGAGCAATGTAATAAATAAATTGACACATATACCAAAGAAAAAGTACTAAAACCTCACATAATATGCATTGGAAGAATCCATGTTTGAACATTTCATAAGAATCTATACTGGTTTTGCCATGCTATCAGTATTTATTCAAACTGAGCCTGCACTGACCACTAGCAGAAGACCTTTACAGCTATTTTAGGAGACTGGCCCAAAGTTTGTGTGTGTATGCATGTGTGAGAGCCACATCCTGTGTGACCTTCTGGAGTGTGAGAGCAGCCACAGTGTGACACACACACTTTCTCTGCATGAAGCAGCAAAACCAGCACTCCCCACTCTACATCACTGGGTCAGCATATAGCTTCTGCTGCATGACACATCATGCTTTTAGGACTGTATAAAAAAGTTCCTTACAGATTTCTTTTATTATTGATTTTTTATCACACTGAAATGGTTCAGATCTAAATATTAGACAAGCATAATTGATTAAATTCATAAACTAGTTCTCAAGAGGTGATGGTATTTTTCTTAGAGAAAAGAAGCCAGCACTATGAGAAGACTGAATTACCTGCCCTCCCTCAAACATGATAACTATTGATCCCAGTTTAGGCATTGTAACGGTTAGACATTATAGTCAGCTTCATATTGAATCACTGAAAAGGCCCGGGCTGGCCCAAAGTTGTATTCAGACTTAGATAGAATTTTCCTGTCACCACCTCTTGCTTCATTTCAAGACAAATTTTGTGGTTTCTGGGAGACAGGGCAGAGGTTAAATTGGCTGAGTTTAAAAGTAATTTTGAATAATTGGTTTATATTTGCTGATATGCTTTTGTGAACAAATTGATCTCAACAATCAGAGTGAGGATTGTTCTTCACACTTCAACTAAACTTCCCAATTCTTTTAAATTTTACTTTAAATGTAAATAATTTAATATACTTAAATGTGTCTATGCTGAAAGCATCAAATTAATTTTGATGGTATTCTCATTGTCAATAAACATACAAAATAAAAGCTACAAATCTGTGGTCTATGTTAAACCACCATGTTTTGCTGTTAGATTGACACTTTAACTTCCCTTTTGTGTCTTAAGGGTTTCTGAAAAGTTTTGGAAATGGCCTAGACATTTTCTGGTAATTATTAGAAAAGGGTTCATGTTCTTTCTGCTAAGGAGTGTTTTTCATCTTAAAACTCTCCCATGAATACCCTTTTTACGCAGTCTCTTTCTTATGGTTAATGTGTGGACACTCACCATAGATGAGGCAAGTGAGACCTGCGGTGCTTTATGTGTTGTTTTGGTTTCTTTGTGACCTCTTTGTTGTTGATGTGTTCTTGGAGTAATTGTGGCTTTTTTATTATTCTTGGGAAGTTTATTGTTTTTTCTATTTGAGGACAATGGCTCTCAATGTGATTTTCTGGAATAATTTGTTGAATTCAAGACAGTTCATCTTTAATAGGTTTGTCATACTTCATCCAAAGTCAAATAGTTAACTCACAGTCACATGGTTGTGGATTGTTTGTATTTGTACACACATTTTATGCATGGAGGAGACCACCTAGGGAACCCTGTCCTGCTTCAGCATTCGTATTTACTTGCTCAATAATCTTTGCAGGTATTTTGTGAAGAATTGTATAAATGTACCCTTATTCTGATAAACAGTCCTAAAATATTCATGTCGCACATGGATACAAAAGCCAGATAGTGGAAGCGGAATAGTTGAATCAAAATATCAACATTGCTCTTGTAAGGGAGAAACACTTTTTCAAAGCACAGTATGTCATATGCATAATACCCCACAAGATTTTTGGTGTTTGGTTTTCTTTTGTTTTACTTCCCTAACCAGCACACATATTAAACTTAAACCATATTAGGAGTTTGTCAACTGCGCTTTCTCTTTTCGACATGATCATAATGTACATATTTATTCTCCCATCATGTTTTCTGCCAAACAATGCATTTGCACCTTTCAGAGGCAGACTGGAAAACAGACACAATTTACAGAAAATAACTCGACATACGGAGCATCTCAATGCTTCTTTGAAGACGGAACGTTGCCCCGGGCTGAAATTGAAATGCTTCAGCTGTTTCCAATACGACAGCTCTGTTTTAGTGGGAGCAGAAGTCGAGATGTAAAGATAGCACATGTTGAAGCATATAGATCGTGTGTTCTCGTGGGACTTGCTGCTTGTTTAGAGAATCTCTGATCAAAGACACCCCTCCTGAGAATGGCTTTATTAGATTTCACACCTTCCCCCTAGGAGTCAGGGGGGAAAATAACACAAAGCATACTTTTCTTCATCAAGAAATAGTCATTTTTCTTCCAGATCAATCCATTTTTTGTGATAAGTTCATTACAGTTGGAACTCGGAAAGAGATTCAAGCCATGTAAATTCATCTAATTTGTTTTGACCCTCACCAAAAAAAAAAAAAACTATAATCCTTTGCCTTCAAAGCCTTTGCCTTCCTGGTGATAAACTGCCTCTTCATCAGCGTAACAACGGAGGCGGAAAAGCAATGCCACCTTTTAATCGACTGGGATTAAGTTTGGATTGAGAAGACTTTTTGGTTGAATGAGATCTGGGCACGCTGCCAGATGAATAGAAAATGGTGTTCTCTTCCCCTCCACTGGTCATGGCACTCCCTCGTCATTAGAAGGCAAGTGCAACGTGAGCCATTTCAGACTTGATTTTATTAATGCTAGTATCTTTGTGTTTTTGGTGTTGTTGTTACCTCCCAGCCGCCTTAAGCGGTGGGATTTTTATTCAGCCCCTCCTTTCCCTGTTTAAGATAAAAACATTGCAGAGTCCTTTGATTTTCAGCTTAAGGAGTATCAGGTGTCTCTGGGAAGAGTGTTTGGGGATGATCTTTTAAAATGGAAGACCTATGTTAGCTTATATTAAACAGGGCTTGAGTAGGAAGTGTTCTGTGCTTTGTCTTATTGTTACTGAGACAAATCATTTAGTTTTTATAACTTTTTTTTAATTAAAAATTATCCAATATTTGAGTACATTCATTGTGTATGGAAAACAAATATTGGTACCACTGCTGTCAATATCATTACCATTAGTATTACTCGATAATGCCACTTAAATGACATTTTACAAGGCTGAGTCATACAGACAGAGGGAACCTGGTCTATAACTCTTTCTACCATCTCTGTAGATCATCCACAGTCATGGGTCATCTTTCAGTCTCTCCTTTCTGCAATTTACTTCAGAGGGTTTTTTTTTTGTTTTTTTTATTCCATTTAGGTTTGTGGACTGGAATGACTTGGAGGTTTGATTTTGTATCTGGTGAAAAATTTCTTTGTTGATTTGCCCGTATTTTTTGGATCACTAACAAGTTGGACAACTTAGTTATAACAAATAACAAATAAAAAATAATGTTTTTATTTGATACTTCTTGTTTTGTAGAGGTCGCCACATTTTTATTTGAAATATCCTGGTTTTTCAGAGCTTATGATGTCATATGCCTTCTAGCAAGGTTCCTGGGGCTATTGGAGAAGAAATACTCCCACAACAACACAGATTCACTGCACTTGACAAAGGGTTTGAGCTGCTTTTCCATGTATTCTTTTTTTTATGCGAAATCCAACTGCAGGCTGTTGGTAAAAAGGAAGATCTTAGATTTACTTGAGAAGACCAGAATACTGTGTTCCAGTTAAATTCCCATTTAGTTTAGATAACCCTAGCATCACACTCAAATAAGTGTGTAATGTGGATAGCATTTAATGGTTGTTATGGAAACCCGAAAATACCACTCTTTTCTGCAGTTTTCAAGCAGTGAGCTTTGGGGTTTTATTTAACCTTCCTTGCCATCCTGCTTATTGTTTCTGATAGCAAGATAAATACCAGTCTTTGTCCAGCAAAGTGACCCATAGCTGGGCATGGGGTGATTACCAGTGTCAAGGTACAGCAAGGTTTTAAAAGGTTGTCCCTTCAGTTGACAGATGAAGAGAAGGGAGCTGCTTTCCTGCTTTAAATAGTGTAAATTAGAGGAGAGTGTAGTTTATATACTTCAGTCTGGGAAGAAACAGTAATAGAGAGAAAAAAAAAAAACATCTGCCAAAATTTCTGGATTTTTCATTTCAATAAAAATTATTTCCAAAATCAACAATTTGTCTTTTAAAGCAATAAAGTCTGGTTGTGTCTACACTTGCCTTAGCTCTGGGGTACTGGGTAAAGAAAGGGAACTCATAATATCTAACTTGTGGAGACATAATGCATTACCACACCACATTAGTATGTGCAGACCTGTTTTTCAAAAGGGCAACAGTGGCTTGAATTGTTGAGTACCTGAAATAAGGTTAAATTATGAGGAGAAAAAAATCTTATACTTGATGAGAGAGGAAGACAGGAAATACAGTTAGAAAAGGAAAGATACAACTAAAGTCTATCAATATAAATGCATATATAATTTGCTTTTTTTCATAACTATTAAAATATTCAAGCCAAATTCCACACTTTTTAGTACTGCGTAGAACCCTGTAGAAATAGATGTTCACTTTTATGGTACATTTACCATTTTTTATAACAACTTAAATGAGTCATATTTTAAGTTAGCTGTTAGCTATGCCATAGGGTTTAATAACAAAGCAAATAAATAAAATGATCAATATGTGGGGTACATGTATTTAGATCTGGATGAATTTGCTTTTTTTGTAACATCATTCTAGCAGACTCTAAAAATGTTTACTTTCATTGGTGAAAATCTTTATTTTGCGACGCAAAAAGATACAACAAAGACTTTATCTTTGTCATTCAATTAAAGGCAACATGATATTTTACCCATGATGAATAAATTATAGATTTTTTAGAATAAATTCAGTACAATACATGGCTACTGTGGTAAAATCTGATTTTATTTTAAGGCTTTATACATATGCTTGCCAGGGATGATCAGTTGAGTTTAACTCCCCCATATAATGGTGACCAGCAGACACAATGTCTCTTTTTCACATTTTCAAGTACTGCCATTGGCACCACACGAACAAACAGGCAGAGCAGTTTCCTGCTATCCTCAAGTGAACCGTCTGGCCTGGGAGCCGCAGCTAAAGCCAGAGGTTAGAGCTCCATTTTCCTCCCTCCTCGCCACATCACCATGACAACGGATATAGAAATCACGCTGTCTCCTGGGAAGAAAGCCTGGGTTGACACCACACAGTGGCACTTTTGTGCCAACAACAGGAGAGCAGAGTTCATTTAAGATGAGCATTCAGTCTGCTGAAGAACAAAGATCAGACCGAGTGACCAAAAGACGAGGGTGACAATTACAATGACAATTTATTCCTGAAACAACATAACATTACACAAGCCCTCTAAAGCATTATGTCTTTAGAAGATATTTGGCTGGAAATTGTAAAATATCTTGCATTGTATCACAACAACAAAAAAAATAAAAAATCTCCATTTTATTGTCTCTGGGGTTGAACAAGACATGAGAGGCCTCTGCTGGCTGCTGAGGTCCTAACACATCTGTCGTTTCAGTGGCACACAAACCCCATCCTACATGCGGGACTATGACATAAGAGGCAATTCAGGGGAAGCTGCCACTGTAAAACAAGCAGCTGAATGCGAACGCAGCTGTTTGTGACATGGTATAGTCAGCAAGCTTATTAAAATTCAATGCACGTATTGTTTGATGGATTTAATCTGCGAACTGAAAAGTCTTCTTCCTTTCTGTGTTTAAAAGCATGTGCCTAAATCTGTTCAATAAAACAGTCAAAGGCTCCATGCTGCTCACTGAACAATAAAAATCAATACCATTAAACACTTCTTTAAGAAACCTTAAGTGTTTCCCCAGAGGCCTTGTCGGTTTCGATGTATCATATCTTTTTACAGGCTTGTCAATAATAAATTCGGAGGATCTTAAATTCTTCATTACACCTCTGAAGTAGACGTCTCAGCTTTGTATTTCTTCCCCCTCCCTCCTCATTGTTTTTGAAGATCCAGGTAACTGATGGATCAATAGGCGACACTCAGAGAGAAGCGCAAGCGCACCTTTCATGCGGCACTAACCTGTTTTTTCCTGCAGCTCCCAGCTCAGCTGAGGGCTTCCCGTCCAATCAGAGGAACCTGAAAGAAGCAGCCCAAGCTCGATCAGTCGCGTCCTAAACACATTCCAATTCCTTCACAGGCATATAAGCAATTTTTACAGTAGTTAAGCAGAGGTGGAACTGCTTCACATAATCTCGCTCGGGCCGTCTCCACTTGTCGGCCCAGTGACAAATCAAGTTAAATCCGAGCCTGAACTCATGCACACAGTGGAGGAAGCTTTTCTCCAAGCAATAAACACGTAAAGCCAGACATGCTCCTCTAATGAACTAAAACACGTCTAAAATGAAAGTGAACTTCCTGATGAGATGTTCTTAACTGTGAATTGGAGGTAAAATAGCATCTAGTTAGCGTTCATGCTCGCTGAGAAGTCTGAGGGTGTCAACAGGTCAGTTAGGTATTAACCAGATTTGACTGAACACCCCTTTTTTGTCCTTTTTAACTAACTTAACCATTGGTCTCCATTCCTAACTTGACACTAACTCGACTCCGTGGAGCAGTTTAATTGTTTAACCTCAAGCCGACCATGACGAAACAGCCTTTTGAAAGTGGCCAACAGATTTACTTCCACTACAAATAACAATGTTGTAGAGAAAATTGTGAAGAGAGTAATACAAAAACACAAACAGATGTTTTGTATGAGGCTGTATAAAGAGATCTTAAAAAAGAAATGTCAAGAGGTTAAACATTTTGTATCGTTCTTGGGAGCAGAAGGAGGGTCGTACCCAAGGCAGCATTTATGGACGTACTGCCACTGTTCAAATCTAAATATGTTGAAGTTTCAAGCTTGAATAGCATTTCAAAGTTAACTGTTCAATATCATGTCTTTTCTGCAGTTTTTGCTCCTCGTGAACTGAGATTAGTTTTCTGACAGACTAATGTTTTCAATTTAATCATGCCTGGTTAGCTGCTATGTGGCAAACCTGCACTGGGCGTCTTATTTTACTGCAGGACACATAGAAATTATGAAGATATGTATTTTTGACCAGCACTCTCTCAAAAAGTACTGTGTTGTATTTGCTTCCCAAAGCTAACTTTAGTTAATATTAAGAATGACTCTTGCCAGTCTCTTCTTAGGCATGCCTCATCAGTCCCACATATCACCCCTATTTCACCCTATTGTGCTGGAGCTTCATCAAAGCAACAATACCTCAAGGATTGTTAATGTCTTAGATTGTGAACTACAACTACTCTCATTGAAAAAAAACTACAGCGGTTGAAAAATTCTTTTCACCACACTAAGGTCATTTTTCCCTTCATTCTTTCTCCCTCCTGCTTTCCCGTCACTTTCACCATCTAACCCCTACTCCCCCCCCAAAAAATGCTTTTCTCTATTAATCAGAGCTCAGAGCTCAAACTGGTCTTCAACTTCCTCCCCAATCCGTGCTAAGCCTGTCATTTCTGGCTATTATTTACTTTAATGGGCTTTGGCTGATCCCTGGCGAAGCCTTGGATCTGGGAATAATGCAACTGAGGGTTGCAGGCCCAGACGCAAGCGAGAGGCTGCCTGTAGATTAGCTATGGCAGATGGGCTTTACAGGGGCTTCCTGTGAGCAGGAGTGCTGATTGAGAGGGCATAATGAGAGAGGTGGTGTCCTCACAATGGACCCAGCCACCTCACTGCACCTCTCGCGTCCAAACAACCCCCCATTCTCCAAGTCCCCTCCGCAAAACCCCACCTCCCACCTCACCCCCCACCTTCCCTCTTCCCTGTTCTCTGTCCCTCTCTCTCTTGCTCAAATCGGAGAGCAGAAACAAGCACAAAGGCAACTGTAAATAACCATGAATGTTAATCCAGCATTAATTGGTTCCCTCTCAAAATGGGTGTGCATTTTCACCGGCTGGGCTCCTCCGTGGGTCATTAAAGGCATAAACCCCTCCTCATTGTTTGCTTAACGAGTTTGTTCTATATTTCAAGAGACGTGCTGATGAAATTGACTGCAGCCACAGTGTCTCGATGACCTCACTTGATAATGTTTTGTTCGAATGACAAAGTGCAAAATCTTAGCTATGACCCGTGCATTTCTTACCATTTCCAGCTCCCCATTTCTTTTTCTTTTTTTACTTTTTAAGACATCAGCTGTGGTTTAAAATCTAATTGGAAGTACTATAATTAATTGAATAATAATTGAAAATCTAATCTTGTTGTGCAGCAGTATTCCGTTTTTTCAATTGTGCCTGTAGAGTTGACATCGGACCTTTGGGACACACTGGGGCAAACACTCTGCAAATGAAGTGTGGAAAAGCCCCCTTTTGGCAGATCCGGGGTCAAGTTTGTGTACAAGAGTTAAAATTTTGTTGCATCCAACTCTCTCTGTCTCCTGCTCGGGAAGTTTCCACACAAGGGCCGCTATACAATCCGTAGACTCCAATTATCCCTTTCCTCTGAGCGCCTTAAGCAAGTTTTTCAAAACTTCTTTCACTCCGCTCTTGTCAAGCAATGAAAGAAAAACTAACCACCATGTCAAGAGAACTCAGCTGCCTAGCAACAGGGCCACAGTTTAACTGTGATTTGCTTCGGGTTTTGAGTAATGGGAATCGACAGTGTTAAGCCAGTCACAAGTGCTGTTTGTCACCTCTGAAACGCAAACAAAACTGCATTGTTTTTTCCCTAAAAGTATTGAGCATGATTGATGTTCGGGGAGCCACAATGGTATCGTTCATTTCTCGCCCTTGTGTTTTTGCCAGGACTGATGTCATATCTTTTCACGCCGAGTTAAAGGTTCTGAAGGGGAGAAAAGGGGGGCATGAAAACGCACGGCTTTTCATCTCACAGCAGAAGGCAGCGCGAGCGCATGCATTCCTATAATCGGGCGAACTTTAATGATTCTATTCAGGCCTCTGTTCCATCTCACCCAGAAATAATTTAATAAGAAACTTTGCCCTTTAGAAGTCTCTGTGTCCTGTCACAATAGTCGCAGGAGGCACAAAAGAACAGCCTGGCCCCAACAAAGGGAGAGTTGAATGTGAAAGCCTTTGATAGTTTTCATTTGTGTGTTTGGTGACTTTTATATTTGACAGACCGTATTGTCAAAATGATAGACAAAAACTAAAACTTTAGGCGTCTGGATGTTTTTGTTTTTTTTGTCCTTGTTTTAAAATTAAAAAAAAATCTTTTACATGATCAGAAATAGGCCTCAAATGGTACAAAACTTCATATACAATAAATATAGCATTACCTAATTGCTTTCATTTTAAAAAGTTACATATTTTGTACTGCTGCTAAAATAAGGACATGTATCAATATAGTTTTATATAATACTCATTTATTATTATTGTATAGCAAATATTAAAAAACACTATGGAAAAGAAAATACTCAAAGTACCAGTAGTTTTCAGGTGCTTATTTGCAAAGTATCATACTTTGTTTCTCTTCTACTTTTATGAAACTTTTAAGTATAAGAAGTGGAAATGTGCTGGTTAATAAGTCTGATCATCAGAATGGACTGAACCTGCTGTCAGCTGCTTGACAGGCATGCGGCTCAAACCTTGCCTGTTACATCTGACCAATAGGTGGCGCTGCTTTAGCTTCCACACATTGACCATGTTGTTGGTGTTTGATATATCAGAATTTGTTTTTCCTATAAAAAAAAAGGGGAAAGTGTCAGTTCCTACTTTCAGCTAGTTGAGCAGATTGGCAAGGGGCCTTCTGTGTTACTCAGTGCTGCATGTAGCCCAAGAAAACTCCAGGTGGTTTTGGCACTTTCTCTGGATTTTTGCTAAAAAGCACCTTAAGTGGCAAAAACGGTGCAATTGAAGTTTTCAGAAGTTTCGAAGCCATAGCTCACTCAAAAAGATAATAAAACTTGGGAATGATAAACAGTTCAACCAATCAAAATTCTTCGATTTATTAAAAACACCCAAATGGACTTTCATCACTTAAACACAAATAATATTACATCAGCTATCAGCAACTATTATGCCATTCATCATTGTTGTGGAAGAGCATGTTGATAAAAATTTGTCATCCTGTAGAAATTGAGATAGATTTAAAATTTTGCAACACCAAAACTGAGACCGTGACTGGGAGTGTTACATTTTTTGTTGAAACTGCTCCATAATATCATCCTCAAAGAATGAATTTAATAATTGAATGCAATTACTGTAACTGTTACAGAGAAGCAAACCTATTTGACAATGTGTGAGTCTCATATTTAGCCTATTTGTTTGTTGCGAGGCTCTGCCTACTATAACTTTGTAGATTTCTAGCCGAGTTGGAGATTTTTTTAAATATTTGACATTGCAATTAAAAGCCCACTGAATGTTTTGATAAAATTTCTGTATATTCAAAGACTTTACTTTTTGGTGTGAAATGAGAGCAATGAAGGCTATATACATTTATCATAAAAATATGCCTTCTTGTAAATTTACAGCATTTTTGTTTTACAAGGATTTTTGGTGATTTAGTTCCACAACTTTTGAAAATACCAAATTTTCTGCTGTGAGGAATGACAAGGAAGCCGTGCATCACGAACAAGAATTAGTGTAGAAATAAACGGCAGCCCCATGCCTCTCCCTCTCCTGCATCCCTTGAGAAACTTGGATGGATATTGAGGCCGACAGGAGAGAATAGTCAACAATAACCTCAGTGACATCAAAGGCCCAGACAGTGGTGCCGAGGAAGCCCACAGAGGGGCCAAAATACAAAAATAAAGAGTGCCGAAGCCCACATTTCTCCGCCGAGAACTCCCCCTTCAGTCGCTCTCCTGTTGTAGGTCTTCCTGCTGCCGTGAACTCGTGTTTATGGTGCCATCGCCATGAATAAAGCTTTATCTATGCTGCAAATAATTTTCTCCCACCCATAGGGTTAACACCAGCCTGGGTGATAACAAAGCATCTGATCATAATGAAAAAGATACTGAACTCTTGCATTTTTCTAATTGTGAAAAACCCCACTGCTCACTTTGACTGTCTCGAATGCATTGGAATTGCAAAGCACATTTAAGCTTATAGAAACTAATCTCATAGGAATTTAAAAATGTTTGTAGCATGACTGCAGAATGTAATTTTAACAACAGCTTTTTATTCAGCTCTGCTCACAATGCAAGTTTCCATACTTAACACTTTTGATCAACATGCAGAATTTCCTTAAAGGTCTCGTAGTAATCGAGGATCTAATTTAACATAACATAAAAGTGGTTCCTGTCAAAGAGATGAAACATCAACTCAAAAAAATGAAATCAAACGCAGTGAGAGACATCTTTACTGCATGTTCTTCTGCTGCTCATTTATAATCATCAACACTCTGAAATAATCAAGAACTACATCACTACAACAAACAGTGTTTGCTGTTTAAAATCATAAACTGATGTCTCCCAGGTTCTGACATTGTCTGAAATGTCTTCCTGCATCCATAATAAATGGCTTTCAGCGCTCATGCCATCTGTCCTTAATGAGTCCATTTTCTCTCCGAGCCATTTCCATACTGTATTGTGCATTGCCTTACATGAATTTGCATAATTGTTCAAAGATTTTGCGCCAAAATAGATATCCATGCTGGGAGAGAGTGTGAGAGGATGATGCCGAGAGGAGAACAGAAAAGAGGCAGAGCGAAGATGTTTGTGGAAAATTGTGCGGGGAAAATCCATTTCTTTTTCCTTCGACTCTAAGCCCCACGGTAACCTAATCAGGAGTTGCTTTATCTGCTAATCCACATTTAAACTTTAACCTGTAGGGGGGCTCTTTGTGTTAGTTAATGTAAGCATAAAAGCAGAGGCTGGCCTGAATGACTAATCAGATCCATCACATGTTGTAAGACTAAACAGCTTTTCTAAAGAGGAATCAAAATTAGCGTGACTTCTATCTAAGAGGAATCAGGGCAAACTTAAAATCAGACAATAGACATATAACAAAAAAAAAGGAATGAATCGAGTCAACTTCTTAATCAGCTCAGCTGTCTGAGGCCAGACAGAAGCAGGATCATTCTGGGAATGACGGCAATGAAAAAGGGACAAAACGCAACGTGCAGATTGGAAATGAAATGGACTGACAGGCTTGTAACGGGAACAAATGCTGGAAATTTAATAAAAGGTAATTTGAGGGAAAATCTTCAAAGGCCCACAGGACTTGGAATGATAAATGACAGCCATGACAGATGACATATTAGGCTTTTAATATTTCAGTGTATAAAGACAATTAGAAGTTTGAGCTGAAAGGAGGAGCGTAAATGAAATCATCCAACAACAATGGTTAATTCATGGCGCCATTTCCAATGCATCAGCTGCCGGAGATGCCAGCTGAACGGGTGAAACAAGCACTTTAAATCGTGCATTTGTGAAATAAAAACAAACCAGATGTATTTATGGAATAATTTGTTTAATGTCACTCCATCAACATAAACTATGAATATTTATAAAGGTGCAGAAACAGTGCATTTTTTTACTGTGACATAAGTACTGCTGCTTGGATACTTGAAGTCAATTACCTGTCACAACGGCTCCTTTTTAAATGGTGCGATTCACACAAGACATCAGGAGAATTTGTGTCACTTTTTTTTTTTTTTACTTTTGTTGTTGCTTCTTTTCAGGGCGTTAAACATCTGTTGACAGAGTTCACATTCACTCCTCCGGCACCAGCTCTGAAATTTGTTTTCCCTCAGTTGCACGAGTCAAAACACTAAAATACGAGTTGGTGGCACAACAGTCACATATGGAGAACCAGATGTGGTGCGCAAAGTGTTTGTGCTCAAATGGCTCTTTTACTTAATCTGAATAAATTCATCAAATCATCCACGTGTTTTGGTTCAATCTGAAATTAAAATCTGTCATTTTTCATAGGAAAAGTCAGCAACTATATTGCACCACAATTAATGTACATAGCAAGTAGTGTATAATTTCTAGAATAACTTACGAATAGATCACAATATTTATGAAGTTTGAGCACTGCTGGGAGGAGGTATCTCAAGGATTCAAAAGAACATTTAACTGCCAAGAGAAACAAAGCGATTCACAGTACAAATTTAAGTAGGTATGTGTGAACTTGGGCTTTGGAATGATGAAGAGGGAAATGACATGTAGCCATTTTAAAGATCTATAGAAAGCCTGAAGAACTAATAACTGAGAAAGATTTGATGAAAGACCGAAAGGAATAAGGGACCACTCAAGACTTTTACCCATTACTACATTTGCCACAGAACTGTGGAAAAAAGTGAGTTTGTTTTGGAATCAGCTCAATTTGGTATGCTTTATTTATCAATGTATTTCCTTAAGAGTCAATTTTTGTTCATAAAAACTGGGTTCATGAATACAAATAATAACTACTTTTAGTTAGAGGTAGATCCAGACTAAGAATGAATGTGTTAGTACTCTCCAGTGAACTGATTTTTTTCCCTCTTTTAATGAAAACTCTAATGCATTGACAGTGGAGATTTAAAACAGAATTTCACTTTTCCATATATTTGGCGTTCCTTTAAAGCAAAAATAAAAAATGCTTCTTTGGCAGCATTGTTTTTAGTGTGAGGCCATGAAATGTTTTTATTCCAGACAGATTCTTGTCCTTCCCTTTAAACTTCCTTTCCTCCCCCCTGCCTAAAAATAATATGTTTCCTACAGACCCAAGAGTAAGCCTCTGTGGACTTTTTACAGGTTTGATTTGAAAAAAAGTTAAGGCATATTGAGTACGAGTCAAAGAAAAATTGCTATTTTCAGAAAATCAAATATGCATAAACACTAATTCCTGCTCCTTCAAACAGACCCTGTCAACACACGACTGTCTGGATAGTCCCAACAGTCGTGCAGGTAATTGGCTCACGGTATGAGACAGGTTAAAAAGCTGGGGACTGCACTCAAGGTGATAATCATTTTCATTTTAATAAACTTTCCTGCTCCCATGGAATATATGTGTAAAGTCTATTTTTATGGATCACACACACTCGCTGAATGCTAAGTAAGACTGGGCCACTTCAAGATGGAGCTTCATTCTCGCTTCCTCCGAAGATCCAAGCACATGAAAGAGCTCTGAGTCCTCTGCTCCACTTGCTCTGTTATTGTCTTGTTTCTGCCAAACTCCCCGAAGCTCTTCTGAAGGATCTGACTCCATCTAGTGGCTATGCAAGCATTCTTCAGCGTGTGCACTGCTACAAACTAAACTTGCAGCTGTTTGCACGATATTGGAATCAAACTATTTTAAAAATGCATTCCAAATCGGATGGCGTGCTTTTGCATTTTTTTCTCTTTTTGTATTTCTTTTTTCTTTTAGCAACCGGATCTACTTTGGCCATGTTTCTGAAGGACCGCTCTGCCAGAGGCTGAGGGGCAATAAAACAAATTTCGAAGCTGAATACTCAGAGCCTAATAATAAAAGAAACCATCTCAGGGGATATGTAATCTTTGCACATCCTCCAAAGCTCTTTATTACCATAATTCCACAATAAAGTTGTCTCTGTCATATTAATATTGCCCACTCTTTCTTTTTTTTTATTCCTTTGAATTCTAATGAAGTTGTCCGGTCCATTTTCATTTAGCAGATTACTGCATGTAAAGAAACAATAAAGAAGGCCGAGGCTTTGCGACTGTAATCACACAATTTACAACCAATCTCTCGACTTGTATGACAGGCCAATTTTCACACTTATTAAGCCATCTGACACACTTCAAATAATCGTATTAGCTTTTTTGCGGGGAAATTAGCCCAATTTCTGCCAGAGATTCATGAATCAATGTAACAGACCTTTGTAAGTAACTGGTGATATCTATTGGCGCCCAGCAGCAAGCAGGGGCCATAGCTGTAAGTCAAATCCTGCTCCCTGCTTGGGATTCTTTACGGCACACCTTAACTTTTTTCTAAAGAAGCTGAACTTGGCTTTTAATTTCTTTAAAGGATGTAGTCCTAAATTATGTGAGTGATAAAAGGAGATGTGAAATGCTTTACTGTCATGACGGTAAAAAGCAACTTGAAGGCCTATTCTCTGGCCATGATAGAAGGAGGCCTCTTCATTTGTTGTCCAGTCGCCGTATTTAACACTGTTTTGCCTTAGTGCCACTGGTAAACACGACCAAAGCGGAGAACACAAAACTTAGGGTGCCATAACTCACCACCACGAAATGAGGCCTCTTACTGGGAGTGGCGGAGAGCAGAAATGTGAGGCACTCTGCTCATCGGCCCCCTCCGGTGAGGAATGCACACACAGCCACCGGTTTCTATAAGGAGTTATGCCACATCCTGGTACTTTTATCTTTAACCCCTGACCCCTGGCACATCTGGAAACATAGTTGGGAGTCAGACATGAGGAAGTTTTCTTTTTCTCCGAACTCTGAGCCCTTTTGGAAAGGGACGCTTTTCCACCACCGCGGATATGGCTCTCTTTGTCAAAGCAGAGATATTTAATGGCTGCACCAGCTATGAACTCTTGGAAGCCAGTCGTGTAAGGGAGAGCAGGTCGCCGAGATGGTGAGAAAACACAATTGTTCTTCTTGGCCGGGTTTGTTTCGAGACTTGGAGGCAGATATAAACGTCTCAACTGTTGCTGGATGTCTTTGAAGTCCTACGACGGTTATGTGAACAACGGGCAAAAGCCAGTTAAAACATGCCCATGCTGGATAGTCTGAAACCACACACAGAGAAACGTTTTTTTCTTTATGGGATCAATTGTTTCTAATCAGCTCTTTATTAGGTCTTTTTCTTCTGTTTTTAGTAAAAGCTGGAACACGCTTTCCTTTTGAACGTTGATGGCTTCATGTAGATTAACTTTCTTTGCGCATGGACTAAAACGACACATATGGTATTGTTGTGGAATATAGTCAGCTGGTGGTGACCGAACTGGCTGAGTACGTTTGACCGCATGAGTCAGTATGAAACTTTGCCAAGAATACAAATATATCCTGAGCTTACTTAAAAAGAAAAACTGGAAACTGTTAGCTAATATGCTGGTTATAATTTGTGGTTTTCTACAATTATCACAATAACGATGAAGGAATTTTCAGCCATAGTGAGAGTACAATTGTCCCTCGTTATTTGACTGAGGAATGAACTCACGTTGACACCAGCATTGACATGCCCAAAAGCTGTATGTATACAATATGTATACACTGACAATCTCTTATCCTGTCCTTGGTAGTAAACAAATCTTTGTTGTGCACTTTCTAAAATCCAACACCTAAATCTCTTAATACAAACGTTGAATTATTTTGCTTGCGTACAGTGGCTCGTAAATTTATCCACACTCCTGTGAAAATGACAGGTTTCTGTGGTGTAATAAAAACTGGGCCAAATTAAATCCTTTCTAAAATGTTTTTTTGTCCTCCTATAAACTGGTGAACATTCTGTACTGAACTGAAAAACATTCTGCTTAGGGAAAGTATATTTTTTGAAAGTCTATATTAATTTATGTGCGAGAGTGCTCCACTTTTAAACTAAGACTTTTCCACTGTTTTGCTCAGGTGAACTGCATTTTTTATTCCTCTTTTGGGTCTGAGTTCAGCTATGCAATCTAAATATTGGCTTTAGATTACATAGACATATTAGGTTTAGATTGATATACTTTCCACACATTAAGTTATTTCTATCAATAATTTTGTTTATTCTGAGTTTCACTGTTAATCTGAAACAATAAGACCCCTCTTCATTTTCAGGCACCATCATTTACTGGTATTTGGACCCATTCATAACTGTACCTAACTTTAAAAAAAATAACAGACACTACAGAATTTAATACAGCCACCACGGTGCCTCACTGTGGTGTTCTTTTACTTTTGTGAAACTTTTCAGCTACTCCTATTCCTTAGGACGTATAGAGGATTGTTTCTTGTTTTGATTTTTATTTATTTATTTATTTTTATTGTAATTTTTTTTGTGGAATCACACAGGTACATTGGTCGCTACTGGTGCAGAGTTGGGATTGTCATTAGATTTTTTTTATCACTCCCAGTACTTTGTAGAGACTCCTGTAGCTGCATCAGTGTTTCTTTGGCCTCATGGCCTCCCTCACTGATTTCTTTCTAATCTTTATTCCTTTCCCAGATACTGACAGTTTTTTTTTCACCATTGTCCCATATTGTCTTTTATTATTAATGACTGTCTTCACTGTTCAAAGGCAAATAAATAATGCTGTGGAACTTCTTGTACCCACTTCCTTTTTAAAGCCGTTTTTCAATTAGACCCTTGTGATCACATCACTTCTCTGAAACCTTTGGTTTTGATCAAATGATACAATGTGGAATGTTCTGGAGAACAGTATTCTGAAGATTATATGAAAACAAAGGTTTTTCAGTGAGTCGCCATGGCCTCATATTGTCATATCATAAAAGCCTGCCATTTTGAGAAGATGAGTAGATTTTTAAGAGCCATTGTATATACAGGTCCTTGATGTTTAGCATCTCTTATCAGCAGACAGTGGGTTGTGTTTTAGTGGAAACAACTTTTGAAATACTTTTGAGACTTGTTGGGGAGGTAATTTTATTATAGATGTGCTGGTGCTTCAGATTCTGGGCTTCAGTTTTGATGTAAGGACACACAGTTCCCATTTTATCCAGATGTTTTTACTACAGCTGTTGTTTTATTCTACATGGTGCTGTTTATTGGAGTAGAGCATTAAAGCATTGGCATTTCCGCCTCCAACATTGAGACTCATAAAAAAAATTGTTGAGGTTTCTGGCCTTTTTATTTGGAACTGTCTAATCATTCAAAACTTTGAAAAACAGCAGTCTAAGAATTTTATTAAACTCTCCCTTTACTTGTAAAATAAATAAATGTATTTAATGAGATACGAAAAGTATATAAATGTCTCCTGGCTCCATGCACAGTTGAAGTTTGTCACCCTAAAGCATTCACTGTCACATTGCTCACAAACAGAACCATATTTTCTTTTTAACTGACTTTCACATTGCATCTTAGCTGTGTGTAAAATGCATAATGTAGGATCCTAACAATCCCAAATAATATAAAATATATGTTAAGTGTGGCATGTTAACCAAGCTTGTTATAATCTAAAAAAAGATCTTTAGAAGTCAACGGTCGACTAAATTTCACAGAACTTTAGTTTGCTGTCAAAAAATAAAAGCGATTTTTTAAACATCTGTGATTCTTGCTGAGTGAAGCTGCACAGCGAAAACCATTTCACACATCTTATATCTCAGTGGTGTCCTGGTTTACAGCATTAGGGTTCAAGTTTTCCCTGTGTGTTCAACCTCGTTAACTCTTGCTCCATGATAGTATGAAAATACATTTTCAGTGTGTTTCAGTATCTCAATCGTTTCCTTCTCCATTTTGGTTTCACAGAGCGAAAGTTACCAAATCTAAGTGGTTGCAGGCATCTATTTCCTCTAACAGGAGTACTTGCTAATCAAACAGAAACAAATGACACATTATCGGAGTTATTATGGGAAGCAATTATGAGGCCTTTGATTGTTCACTAGCATATGAAAAACAAATCATGCTCTGTACTAAGACATCTCTTGTTCTGCAGATAAACACATAACAAGGCAAGAAAACATGGAGAGGGGGAAAAAAGTGTTATATCAATGAGGGAAGATCTGCCATAATCAAGCGGGCCAGACAAGAAATCTAGTAGAGTGTCTGGGTGGCAACAGATTAGAAGAGGTCACGTCATGCTAATGAGAGTCATTACCAACACATGATAGCCAAATAAACTAATTGCCAGATTATTTACGAGACAGTGTGTCCTAAATCAAAAGGTTAATTACATCTGAGACGAAGTCCTTCGCTGAAAACTGACCTTTTGGACTGTTCTTTTTTTACCCCTGTTTCTGTTTTTCTACCACTGTTTTGCACAAAAGACAAAAAGGCAACATCTAGATAGAGCTGGCTGCTTGTTTATTGATAAGCTTCAGGCACAGACCCTTGCCTGTTTCTTTTGTTGTTGTTTTTTTTGTTTTGTTATTTTTCCCATAAAGACCCAGGCTGCATAATTACCAAACATCATCAGACAAGACGTGGTGCCACCGAGGACATTATGTTTCCTGAAGTTTCTGCGCCCTGAAGCCTTCCCGCAGCCACTAAAGAATGTTTGCTCTTCTTGAAATTAGATGGGTTTAATTGCTGTGGAACAGCAGCAAAAAAAAAAAAAAGCCTCCCCCCCCCTTAATATGCACACACAAGCACTCTCATACATAAAAAGTCTAAAATCAGGCCGACTAATTATGCTAATAGCCAATTGTTCAGCCGTGGTGATGTGTTTACTGAGCGAGTTGATGTGTTTCCTTTTGCTTCGTCATAAGGCGGCCTGTCTACGGGTCCTCTGTGAGATCGCTGCACCTGAAGGCAAGAGGACTGCGCCCTCATCCATCCTGCCTAACCCATTACCCTTGGACAGGGAAGAAGATAAATATTGTTGCAGATGCCTAACTCTCCACAAATGAGATTTTTCAAGCCAGATTTATCAAGCCTTGGCGGGGTGTTTAAGGCTCCAAAACTTGGCCCTCGGCATGATAAAATGGCAGCACATGTTTCTGAATCACCCACCACCGTGTTATTGCCAAAGGGTTATGATGATACCGACAAGTTTTCTTTTTTTGTTGTTGTTGTGCTCTTCTGCATCTTAGCCACCAAAGCTTTCATGATATATTTTCTGGGTACCTGTGATTTTGAAAACTTGGTGATCAGTCAGTTTAAGGAAAGTGCAATTTTTTTCTTTCTTTACATGTTGCTATATTTCAGCTTAATGCCAAATAGTTTTTCCCAGAGAACAGAAATTGTTTCTATCTTACTATACTTTTTAAAATGTTATTTACCTTGTATGCATGGTTGAATCCAGATAGCTACACACACTTTATAAAAATTAAAAAAAAAATCTTATTCTTACTAACATTTCTAAAACTTCTCCGGTTTTAGATTAGTTTTAGTATCACGATTGTTTTGTATGAATTCCAAAATAATCAGAAGTAGTTTTTTTTTTTTTAGAGATTTTTCTCAAACTTTCTTTAAATTCAAAACTGAACAATTTGAATTGAGAACAGAGCTTTTTGATGGCCACACCAAAACACTGACTTTGTTCTCCTTCAACCACTTTTCAACCACTTTGACTCTATGCACAGGGTCATTGTCCATTTGGAAAGACCCAAGCCCAATCTTTAATTTTCTCTCTGATCTTGATTGATTTTGCTTCAATAATTTCATACAATGTTTTTTTTTTCCCCTCATTATGTCACCGGTTTTATGAACTACATCAGTCCCTGATGCAGCAAAACACCAGTGCAACATGATGCTCACCCTCCTGTACTGTCAGGGATTCAAGTTCTTCTACCAGATATAACAATAGTCATTATTGACAAACTCTTTAATCAAGCCACAGCAAGTGTCTGTAAATATAAAGTCTTTTTTTCCCCCTAGAATCTTTTTGCAAGCAGTAATCTGGCTTTTTATCTGGTTTGAAGGAAAGCCTTCTTGTACTCTGAGTGGCTGTTCAGTTCATGTCAGTCAGGTTGCACATTTAACACCAAAACACATTAATATCTGAGAGACACAATCCATCATTTACCTGAAAAGTAGGCAAGCTAGACTTTACCTTGTAATTTATTCTTGCATATCACTGTTTTGCCCAAACATGCACTCTCAGGTCTGATTCCATAAAACTCCATAAATATGAGTTAATGTGCCAACACTATAGAAAGCCATGACATTATTATTTGTGTTGTGTGAAATTATTTAGCTACAGTAAATTTAAAGGTTTTCGTTTAGCTGAACTGTATAAATCACTTCTAATTTTTGCAACTGCATGATGAAAATTGTCTCATTTTGATCTCAGCCTCTTGTGCTCCACCCCTTCTTGTGACAAAGTTCATAAAATATGTTTTTCTTTTTTTTCTTTTCTATTTTCTGGTATCATAATTCAATTATATTTGGGTAACAATCTATAAAATGTTTAAAATATATGCTTTGAAGCTGTAAAATACACTCTTATTGTTACACAGCAGCATGTTCTCCTTCAGGCTCCAAATCCAGCACAATCAGCAATAGAAGTCAATATTTTTAAAATGTACAGAGTATGGTGCTTGTGTTTACAACCAAATTGACAGAAAAGGCAACGAAAGGAAAAATAATTAGTAATTTCAGAAAAAGCAACAAATACAAACTTGCTGTTTTGCCTCAGAGTCACAAATGCTTTCAGCAGATCACCACATAACAAAGTGCGTTCACATGCCTCCAGAAGTCATCTAAAAAGTAAATATAGTTCACCTCTGGTTGGTTTAATCTCTGTCTCTCCTGTGAAGATATCAAAGCTTCTTTAGAGAACATCAGTGAGCAAACAGCAGCTGGAAGAACAAGGAACACAGCAAACAATCAAGTTTATTTGTGTAGCACATTTTAGCAACAATGGTTTATATCATAAAAACAGAAAAATAAAAAGTCACAAAAACAACAATCCTATATTCTGATCAAATATATTGGTCAGTGTTATATTTATTATGGTTCAAAAGCAACTCCAAACAGGTGGGCTTTCAGCCTCTGTTTAAAGAAACTCTGTTTCGATTGTTTTGCAGTTTTCTGGAAGTTTGTTCCAGATTTGTGGTGCGTAGAACCTGAATGCTGAATGCAGCACACACATTAGAGATAAACAGATAGACACCTAAAGTGAGACTTTAAGAGTTAGGTTATAAAACAGCATTGTGAGCTCTGAAGTTATTAGAAACTCTAATGCCAGGATGGAGAATCAACTATTAGTTTTACACAGAACAATTCAGGACTCTTGAGAAGAACGGCAAGAAGAAAGTAAGAAAGTTTGTAGTTTTCACAAGCCTTGTAGGGTACACAGCAAATGAGAAGGTGTTTTGCCACACTTAGTTCTTGGCCTTAGTGCAACACGCTATGCTGCAGAACTCTAACACTGCATATCATGCTGAACACACCATGCCCACTGTGAAACATTGTGGGTCATGCTGTGGGGATGCTTTTTCACCAGCAGGAACAGGAAAGCTGGTCAGATGTGGTGGAAAGGCGAATCAAGGTTCATACAAATCAATCCTAGAAGAAAACTTCTTAGAAGCAGCAGGGCTTGAGGGCAGAGGGTCCACCTCCAGCTGGACACTGACCCTAAACACATAGTCAGAACTGTAATGAAACCATATTGATATACTACAACGGTCTGGTCAGAGTCTAGACATGCTTGAAGAGACATACCCTCAAAAAACTATCCTGTGTATTTAGACAACAATGCAAGGTGTTAAATCATGAAGACTGAATACAAATGCACAACAAAGTTTCCAGATTTTAATTTCTGCAAATTATACAATCATGCATAATTTTTCTTCTACTTCAGTTATTTTTTATTTTGTTTTTTGCTGATCAAGTAAAATACCTTGAAAAGTGTGGTTGTAAAGTGATTCAATGCGGGGAAGGAAAAGTGGGATGAATGCTTTTGAAAACACCAGTTTATGAAACAAACAAAAACAAAATGTCAGTAATTACAGAAAAATCAAATGCATATTTCTGTTCTCTAAATCTTCTTTCTAGTTTGGCATTTTGGTATAATTTTTTTAGGTCAGTTTAACAAGCTAACAGTGAAGTTATAGTGATGAATGAAATCAAAAGATTAAAAGGTTATAAACCATCATAACTGCTAAACCAAAGGTGTACCCCATAACTGTTTTGTTATGGAGATCTATCACATTTCCACTTTATGCATGTAATCTAGAAGGACACAACTTTTTCAGAAGGTCATATTACTTATGATGACACTTGGAATATCTCTTGCAGTCTGGACTTGAGAATTTTTCTAGTTTTATTTCTGTTATTGATGCTTGATTCTACTCTGTGTGCCTTTCTTTACCACGAAGGTCCCTCTACCCATATGCTTTATTTTATTTGTGGAAATTATTAGGAAAAAAAGACCTTATAAAATACTTAAACTGACTACCTTTTCGTAATGTTAAGAATCCTTTTTCACAAGTTGAATTTTAATAAGGGTTGTGGGTGTCATTAAAGCATTTCCGCAACAGCAGTAATGCTGAACTGTAACATAACTATGAAAAATTATTTGAAGGCGGAGGCCAAACTATAAATGCTGAAACTCTAACCAGTGGGAAAACACTTGCCTCTAAACTTGAAATCTACACCTCTGTGTGTTGTGGTGGTCTCTAGTGGTTGTTTATAAAATGAACATAAAATTGGGACCGAACAATTTAACTGCAATATCATTTAGAGAAAAACAACAGGCAGGAGAACAGTTTTTTTTTTTTTTTATCTCAAATAAGTGTAAGCATGAAGAAATGACAAAATTCTGCAAAAAATCACAAAAATTTGAATCTCTGGAGATGAGGCAAGATGGACGATAAAACAAAGGTGTTTTCATAAAGGTGACCCCAGATGACGAGTTTCCTCATGCATATCAACACTCTCCTCTCACGCCCGAGCCAACGGGGAGCCTGGAGCGTCTGCAAATGAACGATCTGTCAGGAGGCTGTTTATATCGCCTCTCCCACTCCTTTATTTAACACTCGCGCATTAAAAAGGAAGAGCTTTTTAATTAGCTGTGGACTCTCCTATTTTAATCAACTCACAAGCGGAGTCCTGCTGCGGCAGTCCTGACAGGCGAAGAGTGGTGATGTTCTGACTATCTGCTCAACCTCCAAAATACATGAGTGAGGAGTTCAGCAGTCCCATAGTCTTCAGTTTGTACACTAAAACAATATAGATTTTCAACTGCTTAGGTAATTGTGAGTATGTTTGCTTTTATATTTATAGTCTTTGCAGAAGGGCAAACACTATAAATTTTGTATGAAATTTTGGTGTCATGATTACAGTGGTCAGATTCATCACATGTATCAAAAAATGCGCAAAATAGTATCCTTAAGGTTAAATTAAGTGAAAAATCACTTAAATATTCTCAAAGATTAATTTTAGTACCAAGTAGTAGTTGTAGAAGCAGCTACATGATAAAAAAGTAGTATAATCTTTGTTTTTACTGTATTCGGTCACGTTAACTCCCACTTACTCATAAAATGTCCACTGTATTACAATATGTCTGATTTGAACCTAAAAGTTTGTTTAAAGTAGATCTCCGTTGAGAATGAGACCCAGTGTCTTAATCAGATTGCAAAGACATAAAAAAAAGACATTTAATAAAAGCTTAAACCAATAAAAAAAATGTGGCGTAAACGTTTTATGGAGCTAGCAGTTGGATATCCACTACTGACATTTTTAGTCTTGGAAAATATTTGCGAGGAGATAAAAACTTTCTGCATTTTGAATAAACAAATATTTAAAGTTCTTGATTTCATCTGCAGGGAATCACCTCTAATACCCTCAGGACAGAACAGGTAAATGACAAAAATTGTCACAGGGTACATAAAGTCGGTGCAGTTAAATAACTTCTTAACGATGACCAACCGCTTTGACGTCGTCGAGTCCAGTTTCCATGCTCACCTCAGTACTGAGAGTTCCCTTTTCAAGGTGTTAAATACCTTCCACGTGAATACCGACTGTGGAAGAGCCACAGTGTTGGTTCTGTTGGATCTCAATGCCGAATTTGACACAGTTGACTATGGCTTTATTAAACGACTAAAGAGCTGAATAGGAATCTGACACCTGAAGGGTTCCAATCTTGCCTGAAGAACAGGGAATTCTTTGTTGAAATAAGTAACGTTTTATCGGAGCTGATGGAACTCACATGCGGGGTACTCTAAGGTTCAATTCTGGGGCTCCTTCTGTTTAATATGTACATGCTCCCTCTAGCTCAGATTGTAACAAATAGTACGATTAGGAACCATAACTACGCAGATGAACCACAGCTCTACATTATGAGGTCTCCACCTAACCACTGAACAGATGCTTAGAACCAATCAATAAATGGATGTCTCATAACTTTCTTCAACTGAGCAGAAACAGAACAGAAGTTACTGTCTTTGGACCTAAAAAGGCGCAATCAAAAGATAGCATGTAGTTCCAGTTAATGTAGCTAGAAATTAGAGATCAGTTAATAATGGACTCAGACCTGCACCTTCAGAGACACATCAAGACAATTCCAAAGTTGGAGTTATATCGCCTGAAGAATATTTCTAAGATTAAAGGACTAATGTCCCAGCATGATCTGGAGAAACATTGATTTCTGCCTTGCAGCTGATCCAGGACATTGCTGATTGTGTTCTCACTAAAACTAGGAAGGCAGAGCACATCAGATTATTGATTAATACATTTCATGTATTTCTTCTTCTTATTATTATTATTATTGATGGTTGTGATGAGGGCATTTCACAAAATGTAATGTTTGTTTCGCACAATTGATAGCTGTGTAATGTTTTCTTCATGTAAAGCACTGAACGTCCTTGTTCCTGAAATGTGCTACACAAATAAACCTGGATAAACTTTATGAAATGTGTGCAGGATTTGAATAAAATCCATCCTGCAAAAACCACAGGATGGAGAGATGGAAAGAAAAATAAAAGACACACATGTTTTTGCATACTCTTGCATTGATGCCGTGCTTTATTTACAGATTTTAATAAACCTGGCACATAAACAATCAAAAAAATTCACATTCATTAACGTCAGTCGCATCTCCTGCCCTTCAGTGCAGCTCCTGACTTCTGCTGTGTCTTTCATCTATGGAGCAGCTTTAAGGTCTGAACCAAAAAACACCAACAGACACAATAAAAGTCACAGGAGCTTCTCTTTTCAGTCATTTGATGTAGTTGCCATGCAGTCAGTGGGACACTTTGGATTTTATTTAGCTTTTCAAGAAGCATCTTTTATTTAGATGACAGGACTGAACAGATTGCACTAACCTCACACAAAAAAAGATGAATCAAAGATGAAAACAAAAACAACTCAAAAAAATCAAAGAAGACATTTGCCAAATAATGTAATGCAATTAAAATCGAGAGAGCTGTCGGGTCCACTCCCTTCAGCCACCAGTGACTTTTTGATCTTTTACTACACGTTGGAGAGTAGCCCACTGTTCGACTATGATGTGCAATCTGCTCGCCTCTCATATTGTCATGCAAATACATTAGCTCAGGAGATGGCTTCCTCCACAGTGCTCTCCGTGGACAACACTCATTAAACTAATTACACATTGAACCTAAACTGAGAGGAGCGTAATGGGCTATGTGATATTCACGAGAAACTTATGCCGCTGGGAACATGCCAGAGCAAATTTATGACACCACCATTCCACACCTGCTTGAAACTCACACCCAGAGAAAGCACGATGGGTCTTTTAAAACTATTTGAGTAATTGGTCATGCAGTTGTAAAAAGCAATAGAGGGGAAAACGGGATGCTATTCTGAATTTAAAAGATTTTTCCTTTGTTTGAGCCAAAACAAAATTCATTTTGAGTCGTGATAACTTTATAGGAGTGGGATCAAATGATGTTAAATGATACAGTGTTTTAGAGGCTGCAGGTCAGAGCAACCCTGAACCGTTTCACATTTCAAACGTAGGTGATCTGTGTAGAGAAAAGGATAAGCCAATTCTAAAATCAACAAAAAAAAAAACTGCACACCGTAAAACTACAAATTTTAATGTACAATGTTTTGTTCATCAGACAAATACATTTCAAAGATTGCAAATTCCTATAAATTGAAACTGTTTGCCAGCGTAATACCTGTAAGTTTGATTGCGGTTGCATTTAATTAGTAGTATGAAAGCCCATGACAACAAAAATCTGATTTCAGCAAAACATCTGAATTGAGCAACAATGCAGATTGATTGATTGATTGATTGATTGATTGATTGATTGATTGCTTTGTGACTCTGAGTCAATCAAGTCATTTTTGTTT